>MJUU01015441.1:0-18126 GCA_002080025.1 Modiolus philippinarum | reverse complement strand
ATTTAGAAATTAGAGTAACGTGTAACCAGTGATACGTGTCGGTGCACATCGCTAGTCCGACACGCATTAGTCTGACACTTAAAAGTCCGACACTCATTATCCGACACCTCTATACTCTGAAAACGATATATAAAAAGAATCATTTTCTTTATCCAACAATAAATGAGATAAAATTTATTAAAGCTATGGAGGATGTTGGTGCCATCTTGCTTCTCAGTCATGCCGACAAGCGATGAACCGAGCTGAAAGAAATCTTAAGATTGTGACAGGACAGCTTACCTGCAATGTAGTAAAGTAGATTTATATAGCCACTAAATTGACTAAGCTGACGGATTGATTCCTTAGCTCACTTGGTTAAGTGGCTGCTTGGAGTGCTAGATGTCCCGGGTTAGATCCCTGGAGGTGACTTTGTGAATTTTGTATGGAGATTCGTGCTCTCAAAATAAACAATGAAAGAAATGGAGTAAATGTACATGAGACAGAGTCTCTGCAAATACATGGTAGAACCGAGTAATTGAACAACACTTTTATTGTCACCATGTGTTCTCCAGCAATAAGCTTTGCTCATACCCATAGTAAGTTCAAGACGGCCCCTAACAGCGGTTTGGGCGGAATTATTTGCTAGATGTCGAACAACGCCACATCAATGTACATTTTCTTTTGGTCATGAATGCGGGATCATCATAACAGGCAAAGTGTTCTTGCAACTGGTGTTATCCGTTTCCTGACAAAAAGACTAAGAGAAGACAATCACAACATTTTAACAACCAAAACGCACTCTTTGGGTTAATTTGCAAGAAAACCTGCAATTATAAAATAGTAAGATGATGGCACTATAAGCAGGTGATCAGACATATATTTGGAAATTACAAAAAATAAAATGTCAAAATTTGAAAGTATTATAGTATATTCATTAGTTAAATTCTCTCAAGCACAAGTACACCATCTAGAAATGATTTATAGCAGATACTACTGCAAGTAATTCATGACGAGTTACGCAATACTTGTGTTCTGGTTTATTAAAACTTTTACTAAAATAAGCTAGATCGCGGCCGCTTTGTCATCCGGTATTTGAGATAATACAGCTCCTATTCTAACGGAGCTGGCATCAGTGCCTAATATTTACATTTAACTGACTGGTATTTGGGTTTCCGATTATTTGTCCCTACACAAGACAGTATTTAAGTTCTCGTTACATTTAATATATTCAACTGTCAATTTATGAAGCTCGAGGGATGTGGCTATTTCTGAAAAGCCTATTATATACATGTAGTAGTACAAGTAGGTTCCAACGGAACTTCTCACATCCCTCACGGATTTGGGCACTGGCCATCCAATATTCCGTCGGTATATTTTCCAATATAAAACATCAGGATACAGTCGAAGATCAAATTGTATCTTGCAGAACGTCACTGATTGTAAGTTGTACATACATTCAAGTTTTAAGTAACGAAAAACTGAAATTCACGCTTAGAAAAATTATCATTTTTCCCGAATTCCCGAACCATTTTTATCTAATTTCACGTATCCCGCCCTTCTTCGTTTCCCGTTTTCACGCACAATATTTTGACTTTCACGAGTCACGCTTACAGAAAAACGGTCGATCCCGTGTCACGCTTAGACCCCAATGGGACCCTCTACCAAAACACAGGGGCGAGCGAGTACTTTATTTTTATTTTTTGATTATTTTTTTTGGAAAACATATAAAATATTTATTTGATTAAGTTGATATTATCTCATATTAACTCTTAAATGGTGCCATTAATCTAAGATACATTCAGGTGTAAGAAGAACACATTAATGCATTTTGTCTTGATTATATTCTAAACAATATATCTGGAACGTTTATTTGATTATATTCCCACCAATATATTTAGAACGTTTATTTTCATTTCAAATTTCTCTCAATTTAATTTTGGTTTTATGTATAATCTATAATAAAACACTAAATAAATGTAGAAGAAAGGTTCAGTGTGATTGAAAATACTGGAAACGTCTAATACATTTAAATGCTAAAGTTTAGTTTTTCCAGTTATGTATTGGAAAAAAGAAATCCATGCTTTTGTGAAATGACTAAATACCGTACTTGATGAAAACTTAGTTTCTGCATATTGTCATTTCGACAAATCAATGAAAATGATGTATCGTATCATAACATGCAGTTTTAATGTCCATAGGAGCAACAAAGTCATAGTATTTAGTCATACATGTATGATACGAATTTATCACATATGGATTTATTTTCATGTACCAAAAAAAATTCATCTACATGACTTTTCAATTAAAAGACAGAAACAAAAATAGTGTATTTTTGGTTTTTAATTAGGTTTTTCAATTTTCATTACAGGCTTTAAAATAATGCTTTTATCAAAATACTTACCGATATGTTTTATAGTCTGATAACCATATTTTTGACATCTGAAAGTGAAATGTTTGCTAAAAAAATGTCAAGCGTCATTTATGTTTTTAATTAGCTAGCTAGCTATATAGATAGTTCTTGGGGGGGGGGGGGGGGGGGGGNAAGTGAGGAGTACGCTTGCGCAGTGAGGAGAACGCATGCACAGAAGACTATTGACCAATAGGAATTTCAGATTCTCGAAAATCAAAATGGCGTCCAGTTTCGTCCTGATAAAACGGGGCGGGGTTTAATTTTTCTGTTTCCTTGTGGAAGTTGAAAAGTATTATAAACATTTACTATAGGTGGTACTGGGAACAGGTTTGTAGAGGATGATGGGATTGGTATTGCAATATCGCTTAGCCGGATTTATAAATATAGATATGAACAGTAATGTATAAATTTAAAACCAGAAGTTAATAAATAAAGATGAGGTATTGTGCAATAATCAATAATATACAAATACTATAAAAAAACTTTTCAATTGTGTTAAACAAAGCGTAATTGTAGTTTGTGGAGATACTTAGGCAATGGAGAACGAAAGGTGGAAAGAGATAGAATTGCGTTTTTTGCGGAAGAATAAAGAGCTACCGGTGTTTATTTGTGTGTGTTGTAAAAGGTTTATGTTTCGAAGCCAAGTACATCATGAGCCACCACACCCTTGCCAATCAAACACGCAATTTTCTATCTAAGGCTATTCCATAGCCTAGCGTATCGTTTTTATTTCATAAAAACCATTATCCGATTTATATCATCCACTTATGTTTATAAAGTCCTCTCGTGTTTTTTAATTTATGTAAGTGGGTAAGGCCTAAGAAACTTTTCAATAGTATATTGAATAATAGACTGGATAATTTTCTAACTCAAAATAAAATAATTACTGATTGTCAAATAGGCTTCACTAGAAAAGCTAGAACATCCGATCATATGTTTATTTAAAAATGCATAATAGATAAGTATTGTAACAATAAGGATGATAGGGTGTTTGCCTGCTTTGTTGATTTCCATAAAGCATTTGATAAAGTTATACATACAGGTATTAAAATAAAATTATTAGAATATGGAATAAGCTCACGGTTCTACAATATAATCAAGAATATGTACAAATTAAGTAAATCGTGTATCTGCATACAGAATAAGTTAACTGACTTTTTCCCAACTAAACTTGGCGTGAAGCAAGGGGACAATTTATCCCCTAACTTATTTAAAGTATTTATGAATGACCTTCCACAGTATTTGGAAAATATAAGAGATCCTATACTTATAGATAATATGAAAGTTAATTGTCTGATGTATGCAGATGATATTGTTTTACTATCTAAAACTGCTGATGGGATGCAAGACAGATTGCATCAACTCCATAAATTTTGTAATGATTGGTGTCTGGATATAAATACAAAAACGACAAAAATTTTTGTGTTCAATAAGGCAGGCAGACACATATCACAGAAATTTGTTTTTAAAAATAATGAATTAGAATGTGTATCGCATTATAAATATTTAGGAATACATTTTAGTGCTTCCGGTTCTTTCTCTTTTGCTCAAAATGAACTTTATCAAAAAGGTTTAAAAGCTTATTTTAAACTAAAAAGAGATTTTTTAGTACACAATCCTGACGTGAAAACTGCAATTCATGTTTTTGATCACACTATCAAACCAATTCTTTTATATGGTAGTGAGATCTGGGGTTGTTTTAATCCATTTACAGCTAGATTTAGAAATGGAACCCTGCCAGTCCACAAAATATATGCACATCTACTATCTGAAAAACTTCATGTAAAATTTTGTAAAGTATTGTTAGGTGTGCAGAAAAAAGCACTAATTATGCAGTTGAATCAGAATTGGGCCGTTTTCCTCTACACTATGATATTATAAAACAGATGATAAAATATTGGCATCGTCTTGAAAACCTAGAGTCATCATTTCCTTTATTGAAAGCTGCCTATATTGAAGCACGACTCTAGTATCAAAATAAACGGCCGTCTTGGTATGGGTCTATTAAACAAATTGTTGAAAATGTGAATGGATTGAACACACATTTGTCAAAAATGCATCTTCATTTAAATATGAATGCAATAAAATAATAAAACAACACTATATTGAAAATTGGCATGAACAAGCAATTTCTCTCAAGGATGGAAAACTTACAACTTACCTTTTAATTAAATCTAATTTTGGTTACGAAAATTATTTGTCTATTGTAAGAAATTTTGAGCAAAGGAGAACATTAACAAGGTTTAGAATTTCTGCACATAAATTACAAATAGAAGCTGGTAGATATCAGGGTACTCTCCGACAAAACAGACTCTGCTGCAGGTGCACTTCAGGTCAAGTTGAAGATGAAGTTCATTTTTTACTAAAGTGCAACGCACATTTAACATTAAGAAATGATCTCTTCTCATGTGTGTTATCAGTATGCTCAAATTTTAACATTTTAAATGACAATGACAAAATAAATTGGATTTTAAATTGTGAAGATCCTAAAATACTTACAGCTATGTGTATTTTTCTGTTGAAAGCTGGTATCTGAACACCCAGTGTGCAATAGGTAGTATGATTCCCTTTTTCTCTAGCCTAGATTGTATGTTTTATTTTAGGGTCCCTGTTTGCACTACACTAAGTATGAGATTGTTATTATCTTGTTAATAATAACTATGGCACCGTCCCTTGATGCTTGTTGTGCTCACATGATTTGTATTTTTTGTGGTTTCTGGACAGCTAGCATTAAGTATGAGCAGGTTTATTCCTTATGGCACCGTCCCTTGATACTTTCTGCAAGTTGCCTATATTACCTTAAGATTGTAGTGATTTTGGTTGAAACTGTGTGGCCTGCACTAAGTATAAGAAGGTATTTTCTCTCCTTATGGCACCGTCCCTTGATACTTTTTGCAGGCTATACACTGTCTGACCTCTTGCTCCTTTTCTTTTTTTTTATATGCCACAGGTTTTAGATGGTTGGATATAAATATTATATGGCACCGTCCATTACTATACATGTACCTTTATTTCCTTTAACTTGTTGCTGTTCCTACCGGTATGAGTGCTAGATCTATGTAACCATCATAGACAGACTGCGACAGGCACGGTGGAACCCCCCCCCCTGTGCATCGTCTCATGGTGCCTGCTGCATTCTGTTCTGTATGTGAATGCGTTTTATTTTTTTTAATTTTTTTTTTTTCAAATGCACCGGGTATGTTATTAATATTACTCAATTTTTCATAGTATGAAGTGCATCTGTGGTAGACGTGCATTAATATGCCTTTATTTATTATTTTTACTATAATTATTACTTGTTATTTATTGTTTATACCATTTTCTGTAATATTGTACTTGTATACCAATCATAAATGTTTGATGTATCATGCCCTCCTGGGGCCCTAATTTGGTAATAAAATATTCTGATTCTGATTCTATGGGAGATAACTCTGTTTTACACTGATAGAAATAAATAAATGAATAAAATGTTCTATAAGGTAGGTACGGACAAAACTTCAAAGTTATGACATTTTTTCACTTAGCAAATAAATATTTATTTCGTAGGAAAATAAAAACCCTACACCTCATTTCTAACACACTCATTCAGCAAATCCTACATGTTCTCTACAGGATACCTCAAAATGATGGGAAAATAAACGAAGTAAGACTTTTTACATGGAATATTTCTGTTAAATTTGTTTCATTTCTATATTCTATATTCTTATACATCGATATACATAGTTTTGTGATTCGCTAAACTCTTCACTCTAATATTTTACAAGTAGCTAAATTTTTGATTGCCTACAAAATTCATTTGACAAGAACAGGGTTCAGATTTCCTGCTAACAAATTGTTATCTCTAATGCAGAACATCTCGAGAAAATATACTGTTTTTCCTAGTTGATGGGAAAGTTGTCAGCGTTTCCTGTGTCAGTTTGTGATGACGGTCCTGTTTTAACGCTCACTCTTGTATATTCTAATATGGCTTCCTGTATTAGCTTCGTAAATAGAGTCATGTTATAATACCAATATAACACCCTTAGCACATGCGCAAAAGATGCATAGTTTCTGTTGCATATTTTGAATCTATTTTTCATATTAACTGTCAAAATCATCTACCATCCACTAACAACTTTTTTAATTAAATTTGTTTGGAATTTTTTTACTTGAAAAGGCAATGTTCGGAACAAACTTTAATTTTCCTACTTGTGACGACACAGATAATATCGTAATGTCCGGTTCGTAAGCAGCGTCGGTTGGAAAGTTTGAATGGAGATTAAGAGGACTTGAGGCATTTAGCAATTTCATCAAACGAAAGTAAGTTTTTGTTGTATTTGTGGAAAGTTTTTTGTCCGTGTATTTGTTTATCAAATCAAAATGTTACGGAACCATTAGATAGTCGCTGCTCGCTTCGGGTATAAAATGGGTGAAATTTCCATATCAGAATCGAAATAAATCATACCCGCCAAATACTATATTGTCATTATAACATGGGCTTTCGTTGTTTTTGCATATTTTACCCCTCGCTAACGCTCGGGATAAAATATTTGCAAAAACAACTCAAGCCCATGTTATAATGACAATATAGTATGGCGGCCATGTTTTATTTCTTAAGTAGTTATGTCCTTTATGTTTGATCCGTTATTTTGTCCCCAAACTCTAACTATTGACGTTTAAGAGATACAGCTGTGAAAATTTCGTGGACAAGACCACGGCCACCATTTTTTCTGCGGATCCTTAATACATAGGAATTTTTAGGGTGACGTCATTAATACATAGGATTTTTTAGGGTGACGTCATTAAGTTTAGTCGAAGTCACAAGGAAAAGTCATAGGGTGCATTTTTTATTTTGATCATGTTCTTGATCAAAGATCGAGATTTTGATAATTGCATTTTAAAAACCTGATCATGATCATGATCATCAAATAAAACTATCATTGCAGGACCCTTGATCATTTCTGATCAAAGATGGCGGTCAAATGTTTATTTCTATAAGCGTAAGAAATTCTGAGCATATTAAAGATATTTTTTCTTCATTTTACAAAAATAGGTAGATATCGAGTTTTAAAGGCTCTAAAAAGGCATATTTGAATAAAATATTGTTGTCTGCGTTTTTCGGTCTTGATCATAAAAATGTTCAAGTGTGATCAGGAAAATGATCATTGGTAAAATGAACACGATCTTGATATACCATTTTGACAGAATTTTCTATCATGTTTATGTTCATAAAATGATAAAGATCATGATCAGAATAAAAAATGCACCCATAAGAAAGCAATCAAAGTTTTAATGTCATAATCGAATTTCAACCAATAAAATGCTGAGAATAGCGACTTGTGGAAAATATAGCTATTTAGAATACTTTAACTATGTTCTTGGTTATTTTGTTGTCTATAAGCTTTTATATTACATAAAACATCGGCAGTAGTATACCTAAGTAAGAAAGGAGTGGTATTTACAAAAATCGAAGCAAAAAGACATGGCCAAAACAAGAACACAGAAAACAATGATATAGGGTAGCTACAAGGCACAGAAATTAAAAACACAATATGTAAAACCAAGACACTCACAGTGTGAACTACATCCATGAGACTGAGGGTGACATCGGGTGCTCCGGAAGGGCAAGCATATCCTGCTCTGTTACAGCACCCGTCTACCAAATATATGATTAACACTGCGTCGATCAGCACAAGTGTTTAAAGTGTTAAAAAATTGCACGAAATATTTAAATCTTAGGAGTATTTTCCTCAGCTTTCCACAAAATTTACTAAAATTTAGATATTGCAAATTTGAAAGTAAAATCCGTTTTCACGTCAGCACCGAAGTACTCACTCTGGGGTTGGTGAATACTCTCTGGAACTGAAAGTCCATCAGCAGAGATATCGACCGAGTGGTAAAAAATAACATAATACTGAAGTTATTGTAAATTTAGATTCTGCTTATGGCCATTCAACTTATGTCTCTTCCATGCAGATCAATCAAAATATTTGGAAGACCATAAACCAAAAATTCTGATAGAGCATAAATAACCAAACAAAATGTAAATGGAAAGCCAAAATCAGCTAAAGACAAAGCTGTGCAATAGGGTCTGTAAGTCTCGTTCAATTTTGAAACTTCCGGGCACATACTTTGTACCCGGAAGTTGCGTTTGTAACAAAAACATATGACGTTTCAAACAAATAAATTGGACGTCATAATCCTGCAACGTCATATTTTGGCGGGAAACGTTTCTCGGTGTCACATGACGAGACTTATACAGACCCTATATGCGAGACGAGGATACCGTCTTTAACTTTACGCGGAATTTTCTAAAATTTCGATATTACAAGTTTCCATGTAAAACCTTATGTTGATCAGAGTCCACAAAATGACATGTATGAAACATTATGATGTTTCGTAAACATAACATTAGTTTAACATTTGAATCTAACGTAACAAGATACGTTAACATAACGTTAATCTGAGTCCACAAAATGACATTGATGTAACATTATGATGTTACGTTAGCGTAACAATAGTTTAACATTTGAATCTAATATAACAAGATATGTTAACCTAACGTTGATCGGAGTCCACAAAATGACATTTATGTAACATTATGATGTTACGTTAGTGTAACATTATTATAACATTTGAATCTAACGTAACAAGATACGTTACCCTAACCTTGATCGGAGTCCACAAAATGACATTTATGTAACATTATGATGTTACATTAGGGTAACATTAGTTAAACATTTGAATCTAACGTAACAAGATATGTTAACCTAACGTTGATCGGAGTCCACAAAATGACATTTAAGTAACATTATGATGTTACGTTAGTGTAATGTTAGTTTAACATTTCAATCTAACGTAACAAGATACGTTAACCTAATGTTGATTGGAGTCCACAAAATGACATTTATGTAACATTATGATGTTACGTTAGGGTAACGTTAGTTTAACATTTGAATCTAATGTAACAAGATATGATCAGAGTCCACAAAATGACATTTATGTAACATTATGATGTTACGTCAGTGTAACGTTAGTATAACATTTGAATCTAACGTAACAAGATACGTTAATCTAACGTTGATCGGAGTCCAAAAAATGACATTTAAGTAACATTATGATGTTACGTTAGTGTAATGTTAGTTTAACATTTGAATCTAACGTAACAAGATACGTTAACCTTACGTTGATCGGAGTCCACAAAATGACATTTATGTAACATTACGTTAGGGTAACGTTAGTTTAACATTTGAATCTAACGTAACATGATATGTTAACCTAACGTTGATCGGAGTCCACAAAATGACATTTATGTAACATTATGATGTTACGTTAGGGTAACGTTAGTATAACATATGAATCTAACGTAACAAGATACGTTAATCTAACGTTGATCGGAGTCCACAAAATGACGTTTTTATAACGTTATGATGTTACGTAAGCATAACCTAAATGCAACGTTAGTCTAATGTTACATTAACGTTTTTGTGTTTGCTGGGTACAGACCCTATATGCGAGACGAGGATACCGTCTTTAACTTTAAGCGGAATTTTCTAAAATTTCGATATTACAAGTTTCCATGTAAAATCCGTTTTCGAGTAGGCACCAAAGTACTGACTACTTGGTTGGTGAATTCCCTCGAGGACTAACAGTCCACCAGCAGAAGCACCGGCCCAGTGGTAAAAAATAACAAAATACCAAAGTTACTTTAAATTTAGATTCTGCATATGGCCATTTCGACAACTTATGTCTCTTCAGTGCAGATCAAATAAAATATTTGGAAGACTATAGACCAAACATTTTTAAAATCTGATGCACAAATAATTTAAAAAAATCTGATTTGAAAACCAAAATCAGTATATTGTTGTTAATTTTAAGTGGGAATGGCAAGACAGAGTTCGCCAGACTTGCATGACAACGGAAACAATGTCATGTTTATTTTTACTTCCACGTTATTTCACGTGTTTTATTCCCGGGAGGTTTGTATTACTGGTAGGCTTGTGTTGTGATCAAGGTTTATCCTTGGTAAGTTGTAGCCCTTATCAAGTCCTATTTGCCCATTATCCGACTTGACTGTATGCAAAGTTTCCGCCATTATTGAACAGCTGTTCGAACGTTCTTAGGACTATGACTTCTTGAACTTAGGGCGTTATCCCATCAGCGGAGCGGAAACTCCCCAGATCACGATTTGGGGATCCCGAACAGGGCATAACATGTTAACAGATGAACTCACTTGTCTCCTGTAGTATACAATCTTTGATAAACTGTGGTAGGAGTCACTATTAACATCCAAAGAATATTAATACAATCAATGGACGTCAGCGGCAGACGTCGAATTATAACATATCAGTCTTTTTCAAATATTGTTATGGGTCTCTTGGAATTAGAATTGTAACACGATTAAGAAGAAAAAGGAAAAATATTGCATTTAAGCAAATAGGATAAGATGACATAATGGATTTTATATCAGATAATTTATCACTGAAACTAAATTGAATCATATAGATACCCAATAGAATCATATGGATAAAGTCAAGCATACACTGATAAAAGATTTTAATTTGTCGAGAAAGGGGGATTTGGTGATTGTAAAACGGCCTAACTTTGTCATTGTTTATTTAATTATGTTAATGCTCGTGTTCCTATGAGATTTTTCCTGTCATGAATGATAAATGAAAGAAATAAATAATTCTATAATCTAATTTTTTTGAATATGGATCGGCGACAATATTTGTAAACACGATTAAGGAAAAACGTGTGGTAAACATATTTGATACAGAAACAATTTTAATACGATTACTTCTGGTTTTCTAAATTTAACAGTTAATATTCATCCCACTCGTGTTAAATTTTCAAGTTTAAAGCAATTATAGCCCAATTATAGATTGCAGGCATGGGGATTGTTTCTTCGATAAACTGACAACAACATGCTTTTAAAATTCTTTAATATGTTTAATGCTGCCATTTTTTTTAGTTTGATTATACTATTATAATTTAAATGACTACTTTATTCAGGCACTTGAATCGAATTTATTCAAATATTCATAGACAGGATATTCCACCTTCTCCTGCTTTGTACAGAGTGTATGTTTCACAGTTGATTCGTTACACGAGAGCTACATTGTAGTACAAATTATACAGACTTTCTTATTAGACATAATAATCTCCATGACCGCCTTATTTATCAAGAATTAAAAAAAAAAAATCCGTCTCATACGATCATCAAAAAAGTTTTTTTCCAAAGATATTAGTCCTTTTAGGAAAAATTTGAAGTTTCGGTCCGAACTCTGATTCAAGATTTATTTTACTTAATACTAGGATGATCATTTCCTTGAACTGTGTACGACCTTTAAATAGCAACACTATTTAGTTGCTACCGGACACTACTGCAATGGAAAGGGGGGGATTGGCGCACCATTAAACCAGTTTAATCCACCATTTCTTTTGAAATGCCTGTACCAAGTGAAGACCATTGCGGTCTACAATTTTCCTGTGTTTTATCACATGCTTTGTCTTTTTGCCCCATGGACTTTGGCTCTTGGCAATTCTGTTCAGTAATTTTGTGATTTCCATCATTCTTTTGTTAAATATATACATGTACACTGGATTGAACTCAAGCTTTTGCAACTCATGCAGTTTTCTCCAATATCATAAAAGCATTGTTCTGACGATGAAAATGACGAATGGAATACATACAAAATAATACAATTAAATAATAAAGAAGAAAAAACGGTGTGATATAATTACATATGTAGTCTTTCTCTGTTAAGGTGGCTCATTCATCACATTTTGAATTTGTGTCAGGTTTCGGAACTCCTCTGGTTTTCTCCAGTTCAATGGCTTAAAGAATTTTGCGCACGGACCCCCAATTTTGGTTTCATGAATGTTTTCTATAGATCATTTTTTTTTGTTAAATTTTAGCCTTATGAAAAATTGAAGCGGACTCTCCTATGTTCGACTCAATTTTTCCAGCAAAAAATGTGTGGCACCCATAATAATATTTAGAATCTGCTACGATATTAGAACGGAAAAGATCGTACTTTAAAGCAATGCGGCTGTAGCGTACCCTATCTGGCAAAATATTCGACCTTCTCTCACCTTCTAAATAATGTTTTTGAACAGTGTATAATTTCAGCTTTCTGTTCAATAGTTTTTCAACCATAAAATAGATGCACATTACTTTTTTCCACGTCTAAATTATTCCAGGAACTGATCGTAGATATAAAAGACGATAGTAGTCTGTAACTGCATTAACCACTTTCAGAGATCGGAGTAAAATAGATAAATAAGGTAAGTGAGAACCGAACCGTAAATCCAAAAAGAAAAATCCAAGTACAATGGCAACATTTTAAACAACAAAGAAACAGAGACAAAACATGAGTACGACACAAGATAGGACAAAAACTCATACAGAGTTTTCGGCGTTTTTTCAAACATGTTTCTCTGTACATAGACTAAATTCTTGTGTAGACAGTTAATCCGGTAACTATCCTTGAGGCTTCTAGGTCATTGTTTCTGGACAGTTGTGCCACACTTCGCAAGCATATTCTAACAGAGACCTTAAACAAGTAGAGTTTTTCCCGAGAATGTCTCTTTTTAAAGACACATATATACATATGTTTAGAAGACTTAGACAAAATGTGACAAGTCCATCTTCCGTCAAAGCTCAAGACGCTACTCAGGGGTTTGTGTGAGGTGACAAGTTGTATATCAATTCTTTTGTAGAAAGCAAGATTACTGATTTGTCCGACTTGAGCTTTATTAACCAGTTTAACTTACCAGCTTAATTTACCAGTTTAACTAGCTTGCTTAAGGAGGTTCGCTCCTCATGT
The DNA here is from genome assembly GCA_002080025.1 of Modiolus philippinarum. Classification (NCBI taxonomy): domain Eukaryota; kingdom Metazoa; phylum Mollusca; class Bivalvia; order Mytilida; family Modiolidae; genus Modiolus; species Modiolus philippinarum. The sequence goes on along the minus strand of MJUU01015441.1, from coordinate 4,926 downwards.
TTTGTGATTTCGGTCAGATTTTCGGAATTCTCTGGTTTTATCCACTTAAAAGGATTATAATTTTTTGCACATGGACCCCCTATTTTTTTTTACCATTATTTCATTTTATACATGTACATCTTTATGAGCTTTCTGTAAAAAATTCAATAAATTCTATTTATTCTGACACATTCATTCGTTGTCAAACCTTGCTAATGTTAATCCTATGAAAAATCCGAGGAGTTCAGTTTCCCGCAAAATTTTCAATCACTTTTCAAAAAACTCAAAAACTAGATCATCGACCTATCATTTTTTTCACTTAAATTATTTCTTTTTTAATTTTCTAACAAAAAATCACATTTATTTCAAATCCTATTTATTTTCATACGGAGTATCGAACCCCCTTAATTAATGTTCCAATGTCCTGAACAGGATAATAACACGGCCTAACTAAACCTCCAACGAGACTGTAAATTTGAAGTACATCGTAAAACGAATACCGAAGCTTAATGTCTTACAATTCACCATAACTACACATGTACTGAATTTTTATTTTTTACGTTAAACAATATGCAATGACGCATTTTTTCAAACTTCTTTGCGTCCGTAATAATTATGTTTGACAAATGCCAACAAGGATTAACTTAATAGGCAGGTTGCGTGTCTCCATCAAAAATGTGAAAGTATAATAAATTGATACTGTCGTACAGAAATAAACATCAAACTATTCCAGTCCCATGATGATTAAACTGTTAGACAGTCCCCTTTCTTCATTAATAATTTTCTGGAATTTTCACTTTCAGTGTAAAAATATGTAATAAAATTGGAAACGACACGAAACAAACGTCAATCTATCAGTAATTCATAAAAATTGTGTGTCAGCCTAAATGACAAAAAAATAACCACTATCATACAAACTAAACAAACAGGCAATAACGACATTCATTAGCTTGGGAAATAATGACCATCACGAAAAAAACAAGGGTTTGTATTTATGCTGTTTAACATATTCAGCTTCACTGGTTGATCTAGAGTTCGGAAATAGGAGTCCGATGGGGTTCCAATGTTTTTTTTTGTCATTTTTTGGTCATTTTTTTTCTAAATTTTGACATTTCAAGAGAAAAGAAGTTTCCGACCCTCTGAACCCCTTGCGCGTGCCAATGAGTTTTATACTTTCTACTTAATGAAAAAGTTTTACAACGCTTTTTCGACTAAATCTATGGAAACAGCATTTAAAACCTCATCGAACGACACAGATAGGAGGACAAAACACATTGAAAGACGCAGAGGGGTTTAAAGGGATGGACTTGTAAGGGGGACGACCATTTGATTTTCGATGGGGATGGGGTTGGGTGATTTTGTAAATAAATAATTTAATCTCGGTTTTGGTCATAATAAATATTTTACCACTTGCTGTGAAATAAAGAATTTGATTTTGATTTGAAGATTTTTTTTGTTGCAAATGAATTATTTGATGTGACATTTTATGAAAATAAATAATTTTTCTGGGCAAAATCGCACAAGCCTCCACCTGAAAATCAAATGGTCGTCCCCTAACAATAATCCAGAAATTTCCTCTAAATTAATTATCCTGAATTCAAAGAATTGTGGATATTCTATCTATCAAGCCACTTGACCAAATCATGCGCACCTGGAAACCTTTTTATTGGTCATCATGACTTCCTCCACATATCCTACCAAAAGGAAACGTGTCACAAATGAACCAGAGTATACTTACTCTTCCGAGGCAGAGTTGTCAGCAGATATCTCACTGAAATAGCACGTGGCACGTGCTTGCTTTTCCGAAGCTAAGCCGTCTAAGAAGACATTCCACTAAAACGAAGCAGAGCTTATTATCGAAATATGTGTATTTATTCTAGTGCTAAAAACGGAAGAAATCATGCCTACTTTCCTGAAGTAGAGCAGTCGAATCACATATCCCAACAAAAGGACGCCCTACCACAGCATGCTTACTCTTCCGAAGCACAGCCGTCATCCTACAAAAGCGCATGTGCCACAAACGGAGTATAGCATTCTTATTCTTCCGAAGCAGAGTCGTCAGAGCAAATATCCTACTACAAGCACATGTGCCGCAAACGGAGCACAACATGCTTTTACTTCTAAAATAGCTCTGAGAGCAGATATCCCTACCAAAGCACATGTGCCATAAACGGAGCATAGCATACTTATTCATTCGAAGCAGAGTCGTCAGAGCAGATAGACAACCCACTACAAGCACATTTGTCACAAACATGCTTATACTTCTGAAGATTAGTCCTCAGAGCAGATTTCATTACAAAAGCACATGTGCCACAAACGTTGCATAGCATGCTTATTCTTACGAAACAGAGTCGCCTGAGCATTTAACCCACTTAAAGCAAATGTGCCACAAAAGGAAGCACAACATGCTTTAACCTTCGAAGCACAGACGTCAGAGCAGATATATTATCAAAAGTTTATGTTCCGAGAGCAAAGCATATCATTCTTACTCTTTGTTGGGACAGTCGTCATCAGAGTAGATATCTCACATAAGTGCATGTCCCATAAGCATATCAGGAGGCAGAACATGCCTAATTTGTTGACGCACACCCATCAGAGCAGAAATCCCACTAAAAGCACATGCGGCAAAAAAAAAAAAAAAAAAAAAAAACTAGCACAACAGAGCAACTAGAGCATACATGTATATCCTACAAAAGCACGCGTACTACCAACGGAGCATAACATGTTTATTCTCCCGAAAAAGTCGTGAAAGAAGATATCACACTTAAGCACATGTGCCACCAACGGAACACAACATGCCTACTCTTCCAAAGCACAGCGGTCAGATCAGATATCCTGTGCACATGTAGCGAAAACGGAGCATAGTATGTGTACTCTTCCGAAGCACAACTGATAGAAGATATATCCTACAAAAAAAAGGTGCAACAAGAGAACAAGAGCAGATATGCCACTAAAAATCTTGTTCCACAAAAGGAACTTGCTCACACTTCAAATGCCCAGCCGTTAGAACCAATATTCCACTAAAATCACATGTGCCACAAACGAAGCACAACATGCTCACCCTTAAGCGAAAATATACCAGAAAAAACGCACATGACATTGTGCCAAAAACGTATCACTGCATGTCTTAACTTCTAAGCAGACTCGTCAGAGCTCATTTCAGTACAAAAGCTTGAAAGCACAACATGTTTACACTCCCGAAGCAGAGCCGTGAGTGCAGATATCACAGGAAAAGCATATGTGCTTAAAAAAGGGGCAGAGCATGATTACTTTTCTGAAGCAGAGCCGTCAGAGCAGATGTCCCACTTTAAAGGCATGTGCCACAAAATGGAGCACAGCATGCTTACACTTCCAAAGTAGAACCGTTAACACATATATGTCCTAAAAACGGAGCACAACTTATCTTCTCTTCCGAAGTAGAGCCGTAATAGCATATATCTTAGAAAAGTACACATGCCAAAACGAAGTGCATGTATATTCGTCCGGAGCACAGCCGTCAGAGCAGATACCATCACTTAAAGCACACGTGCCGTTAACGGTGCTCATTATTGAAATGTGTGTACTTATGCTAGTTGTTCTACCTACATTTTATGCTTGCTGTGCCTGTGCAATTGAACTGAGATGGATTCTTAGAGTCTTTTTTTCGAAATAGTAAAATCTATCAAAGAGGTTTGGGAATTTGTTGGTCGATTGGTGAAAACTTTTCATGATGAAACGGACTAGTTTGGAAATAAACATCATTACCGCACATCTGCAAAAATAATCCTCTATGAATGAACATTTTGAAATCTTAACATTAATGAAAATGCCAATATTCTTATGTAATATCTTTCTACGCATTTTCTTAATTTTTTTTATTTCATTCACAGTAAAATCAATTACGCACTATATTCGACAACAAAGAGAGCAGGTAGAAAAAAATCAATATATCCGCCTCTAGAGTCTTCATTTCGACACTTGTATTATATCTATACTACTAAAATAGTTAGCCAAGTTACTGCAGAAACAACAAATACTACGACTAAGCTTCGTATATGCAAAAGATTATATGGTTGTGCAATTTTAAAATTTCATTGGCATATATGCAATTGTGCCTGCACTTAGCTAATTAACTTAATTAATTAATAACGGAATCACGGTTTCCGTCATCTGTCCGAAATTATACAGGCTTTATTGAATCGCGAACTGTCATTGGTTGGTACTGGACAGATCATCCAATCATCCAATCAAACGTTCTGTCATATCCGAGACCCGGGAACTCAACTGGAAGAAACAAGCCGACACAGACAAAAATAAACAACATCATTTTAAATCATATAACAAGCAGTGAGCAGCAGTAAAAATCGACCAGCCCAATATTTAAGAAAGTAATTGTTTGTTTTGTTTTTTGTCAAAGTTTTCATACTTACAATTGCTTCCCTTGACCGGGCAGTCTATTCACATCAAGGATATTGGATTAGTAGGCCGAGACAGGTCATTGGTTATTTTTTATTTTGACCTTTTTGTACAATATATGATGAATATATGTTCCTTTTGCTATACACGAGATATGGTTAATTGTTTAGACAAAATCATGTAGATAACATTTTCACAGTATGCATGTGTGTCATATCTGTTTTTTGTTAGCATATTGGACTATATATATACTACGTATGTAAATCATGATGTTCCGTCAACAATGAAGGTCTAAAAATAAAAAAAAAGGGAAATATAAAAGTCGATGAAGAAGCAAACGGTAAGAATTTTTCTTGCGAATCAAAAGTGATCTCTTCCAACATTTAGCGCAACTTTCGAAAAAAAAGGGGGTTCGATGTTGTTCCTGGAGAAAGGCGGTTCAAGGCAATCTGTGGAATTATTTTTGTCAAAAATTGCATTTGAATTGCACGAAATTTAGAAATTTAAAATATCTTTTCAGAACGGGGTGGACACCACCCCCCCCCCCCCCCC
>MJUU01015440.1:0-12308 GCA_002080025.1 Modiolus philippinarum | reverse complement strand
AACTGTACATGGTAGGATCATCTAACCTTGCATGTGCATGCATCTTTGGCAGTAGGTCAGCATCCAGGCAAAATTAGGTCACTTTTCCGTTTATGTCGGTATTTAGGTCTCCATAAATGTACATGGTAAGATCATTTAGCCTTTGTATAAGGGATGGTAAATGAGCACCCTGGCCAAATTTGGTTTCTGTGTCCATGTGCCATAACGAGGCGAACTTTGTAATCGTTGATTACCTATGTTTCATAGAGGGTACATAGTTTGTCCGCGCAACTCCTCCTACAGTTTTAATGCTAGGAAGTTTTTATTTTGCAGATCATTTGTACCTATATTGAAGATGTGCATGTGGTAAGGATTTTCATTTTGGTTAATTTTTGTCAAAAATATACATTGTTGAACTTATTCATTTTTTAGTGTATTTGTGATTGAGGGTACATAGTTTGTCCGCACAACTCCTACAGTTTTGATGCTAGGAAGTTTTTATTTTGCAGATCTTTTGTACCTTTATTGAAGATGTGCATGTGGTAAGGATTTGGTTTTGGTGCATTTTTGTCAAAAATATACATTGTTGAACTTAGTCATTTTTTAGGTGATTTTTCATAGAGGGTATATAGTTTGTCCACGCAACTCCTTCTACAGTTTTAATGCTAGGAAGTTTTTATTTTGCAGATCATTTGTACCTATATTGAAGATGTGCATGTGGTTAGGATTTTCATTTTGGTTAATTTTTGTCAAAAATATACACTGTTGAACCTAGTCATTTTTTAGTGATTTTGTGATAGAGGGTATATATTGCTAAGGTCAACCAAGTGGCAAAAGTTTTATTGTAATGAAGTCAAGATTAACAACCCAAGCTTACACAATGTGTAAGATTCATCGATGTGAAATGTCTACATTGTAGATATATCAGACGTGAAAACCTGACAAATGTATACAATATTGTCTTTGCACGACGGCGAGTCAATGAAAGGTAGAGAGCTTGGGGTGTAAATCTTAATTTCAGTAAACTGAAAGTTTTGCCACTTGCTTGACCGCAGCAATAGTTTGTCCGCGCAACTCCCCCTACAGTTTTGATGATAGGAAGTTTTTATTTTGCAGATCTTTCGTACCTATATTGAAGATGTGCATGTGGTAAGGATTTTGATTTTGGTGCATTTTTGTCAGAAATATACATTNTTGAACTTAGTCATTTTTGGGGTGATTTTGTAATAGAGGGTACATAGTTTGTCCACGCAACTCCTCCTACAGTTTTGATGGTAGGAAGTTTTTATTTTGCAGATCATTTGTACCTATATTGAAGATGTGCATGTGGGAAGGATTTTGATTTTGATGCATTTTCGGAAAAAAAAAGCACATTGTTGCACTTAGTCATTTATTGGATGAATTATTAATACAGGGTATACGCAGATTGTCAGAACAACTCCTCCTAGAGTTTTGAGGCTCAGAAGCTTAAATTTTGCAGTTCATTTGTACCTACATATATTGAAGATGTGCATGTGGTATGTACTTTGATTTCGGTTCATTTTTTTTTTCAAGAATATACATTGCTCAACTTATAATTTTTTGGTGATTTAGTAATAGAGGGTACATACCGGTAGTTAATCTGTGCAACCTAGAATAACATGTGTTTAGCGGGGCATCATATGTGTCTTACAGACACAAATATTACTAGAAAATCCCAATTTGATTCAACCTTGCACGGGGGCATGTCATCCTCTAGTTTTTCCAGTAATTCAAGGGGGAGCGAGGGTATGATATTAGTGAGCTTTGCTCACATTTTTATGCCCGTCCACGAATGTGGAAGGGGCCTATAGTGTTGCCCTTGTCTGTCCGTATGACTGTAGGTCCATGTGTCCAGTTAAGTTTTGCATTTAAGTACATTTCTCAGAAACTGCAAGAGGTAGAACAATAATAGTAGGTCAGTAGGTAGATATTTGATAGTACTACTTGGTAGCACTTGGTAGTTTGATTCTTTGACCTACATTTCATGCTTGAGTGACTCTGGTTAAGTTTTGTGCTATAGTCCATTTCTCATTAACTAGGCCATACAATTTTGTTTCCCCCAGCCTTACCTAATAATGTTGAGTAGGTATAGGTAGGAAGAAAAAAAAATATAATTTTTACAAAAAAGAGGTTAGAAATAACTGTTTTTTATCCAAATTCGAGTAAAAAAAAATTTTTTTCCCAGAAAAGTCAATAAAATTATTTTACTAGGGCCAATTTTTTAGGGTCGTTAGGGTAAGGGGAAACAAATAATATTTTAATTTTGCCAATACGCATTATAGGACAATGATGTTTCATCAAATTAATTGCCTTGATGAGTACTACCCAAATCATTGACAATTAGGTGACTTTGACTTACATTTTATGCTTCAGTGACTTTAGTAAAGTTTTGTGTTTAAGTCTTATTATACCCCACGCAACGAAGTTGCGGAGGGTATATAGTTTTTGACTGGTCCATCCATCCATACATCCGTCGGTCCGTCTGTCATCACTAAGGGGGTACATTATTTGTCCGGATAACTCCTCCTACAGTTTTTTGGATAGGAAGTTTTTATTTTGCAGGCTGATTGTGCATATATCAAAGATGTGCATGCTACTTGGATTTTGATTATTTTTGACAAAAATACACTTTGTCATTTTTATGCACAATATTGCTTATAGGGTACATCGTTTGTCCGGATAACTCCTCCTACACTTTTTAATATAGGAAGTTTTTGTTTTGCTGGATGATTGTGCATATATTAAAGATGTGCCTGCTTCTTGGATTTTGATTTTTGATAATTTTTGACAAAAGTACACATTGATGAACTTTGTCATTTTTATGCACAATATTGCTTTATAGGGTACATCATTTGTCCGGATAACTTCTCCTACAGTTTTTAAATAGAAGTTTTTATTTTGCAGGATGATTGTGCATATATTAAAGATGTGCATGGTGCTTGGATTTTGATTTTTGATCAATTTTGACAAAAATACACATTGATGAACTTTGTCATTTTTATGCACAATATTGCTTATAGGGTACATCATTTGTCCATATAACTCCTCCTACAGTTTTTAATATAGGAAGTTTTTATTTTGCAGGATGATTATGCGTTTATCAAAGATGTGCGTGCTACTTGGATTTCATTTTTGATTATTTTTGACAAAATTATGCATTAATGAACTTGTATGACATTTTTATGCACAATATTGCTTTTAGGGTACATCATTTGTCAGGAAAACTCCTCCTACAGTCTTTAATATAGGAAGTTTTTATTTTGCAGGATGATTGTGCATATCTCAAAGATGTGCATGCTACACATTGATGAACTTTGTCATTTTTATGAATTATATTGCTTATAGGGTACCTTTGGAGTTCAATAATGCAGGATTTCCTGATATGTGGGGGGCGTGGGGTATGTGAGCTTGCTCACTAAGGTTCTTTAATTTTTCAACTTCTTTGTATCATGTGTATTGTAGCATAATGATATTTCATTGTAACATTCATGTGAAAGAGATCTGCCCATTTCACCAACAATTGGGTGTCCATAAATTACAGTTATGGTTGAATAACTTTGGTTAAATTTTGTATTTCATCACAATTCAGTGACAGGGAACTACATGTAATTTTATGAATGATTGACTTGGGTTAATCTGTTGTGATAAATTTATTGGCAGGGCATTCATGTTGTATAGACACATTCTCTATTTCTAGTTTACATCTTTGTAAAGACACCAACCAGAATTTTCAGAAATTGAGAATCATTCAAGAGTTTGGGAGGATTTCGTCCTCACTTTAATAACTTGTACATGTGTGAAGTTCAGGGAGTCTCTCTCACTATAATTTGGTGTAAACAGATAGACCCTTATTTAGTTTATCTATTTATAATGTCTATTGAAAGAAGTCTTTAAAATTCACATTTACATATAGCATTCAGTAATACACACCAAAACTAACATATTAGTATCACACTGTACTGACAAATTATTCAAATAAATGTTAAAAGCTTTCATCAGAAACTCCCAATGTATAATTATATGTATATATAGAGATAGTGCTTCTGTGGTCAAAAAAGAAAAAAAATATAATGTTGAATTATTTTCAAATTGTTCAACCAATTTTACAGTTTGATAGCAACAATGGAGTTGTAAAACTGTAAGATTGGTTCAGCAATCCTATTCCTCTTTCATCCCAATTGTATTAACAATTTGGTAGATTGGTAGCACAATACCAATAGGAAGAGGTAAAAGCATTTTGGATAAGCATAGTAAATGTTTCATAGCTAACATGAAGTTTACTGCACAAAAAAGCACAAATAATTATACCCCCGCTACATAGTAGTGGGGGTATACTGGTTTACCTCCGTTCCTTCGTTCGTCCGTTCGTAACCACACTTTTCTCAGCAACTACTGTACAGACTGAAATCATATTTTGGCAAAAACTTTTTCATGATGGTCTAATAAGTACTTATGGATTTCAAGGTTACCCCATATTTAGTACTTCCTGTTTGCCGAGATTTTATTGCTTTTTTTATTTTTGTACAGCATATGGAATTTTTCGTCACAATTTTTTCTGAAACTGTAAGAGGGATTCAATTGCTGTTATGCACAGAGCTTCCTTATGGTCCAATCTATCGTGTATTCGAATTTCAAGGTTACATCATAAGCACTTCCTGTTGGCCGAGACGTCATTGTTTTTCATTGTTGTACAAAAAATGTACAATATATGGAATTTTTCGTCACAATTTTTTCTGAAACTGTAAGTTGGATTCAATTGTTGTTTTGCACAGAGCTTTCTTATGGTCCAATCTAACGTGTATTCGAATTTCAAGGATACGTCATAAGCACTTCCTGTTTCTCTAGACATCATTGTTTTTAATTGTTGTACAATATATGGAATTTTTCGTCACAATTTTTTTTGAAACTGTGAGAGGGATTCAATTGTTGTTATGCACAGAGCTTTCTTACGGTCCAATCTATCGTGCATTCGAATTTCAAGGTTACGTCATAAGCACTTTCTGTTGTCCGATACATCATTGTTTTTCATTGTTGTACAATATATGGAATTTTTCGTCACAATTTTTTCTGAAACTGTAAGTGGGATTCAATTGTTGTTTTGCACAGAGCTATCTTATGGTCCAATCTAACGTGTATTCCGATTTCAAGGTTATGTCATGAGCACTTCCTGTTTGCCGATAGGTCATTGTTTTCAAGGTTGTACAATATATGAAATTTTTTGTCACAATTTTTTCTGAAACTGTTAGTTGGATTCAATTGTTGTTTTGCACAGAGCTTCTTTATGGTCCAATGTATCGTGTAATCGGATTTCAAGGTTAGGTTATAAGTACTTCCTGTTTACTGAGATGTTATTGTTTTTCATTGTTGTACAATATATGGAATCTTTCATCACAATTTCTTTGGAAAATGTTGTGCAGACAGTTATCATTGAAAATGTTTGTTACTGGGATTATATAATTGTTTTTATACTTGTATTGTGTCCATGCATACTTGTACTGTGTCCTGACACAATTAAATTTGCACTTGCCACATTGATTCAGGGTACAATGAGCGGGGGTATATCAGGCTGCCATTCGGCGCCTGCTCTTGTTGAACCTGTTTATATTAATTTGTTTTAAAAAAAAAAAAGTAACCAGTTGAAAATTCAAGGCTTAGCCTTTAAAACCCATGGAATTGCTAACAACTGAAAGCATGTCATAAAGCACCTGTCATAAATACTTGTAATTACAGCAACTTGATGTTGACCATTCTTTGAATGCAGGTATTCCGATGATAACTTGTGAACGAAATAATGTAAGGATTTCAAACTTTTTATGTAAGTTGTTTGCTACAAAACTCAGGCCAAGATAGATTTTGGGTTCAGAAGTTCAAGGGGTTCTGGAGTTATACCCCTTGAAACTTTGAAATTTTGTGAATTTTAGGGTTTCAGACTGATAACATGTGAATGAAATAACATACTGTCCTCTAATTTGGTAAGTAAGATGTTTACCATTGAAAACAGGCCAAGTAAAATTTTAGCGTCAGAGGTCCCCAGGGATCTGGAGTTATGCCTCTTTAAACTTTGAAATTTTGTGAAACCTGGAGGGGTAATATTACATATTCATGTAATTCACCATGACTATTTTTGATGATTAGAAAAGATAAAACATTTTTTTTAAGTGATTCAAACAAGAAATGCAGTGAAAATGATGTGATAAAGATGCTTGAATTTTTTATGGACAACAGTTTTGTTATACCCCCGCTACATAGTAGTGGGGGTATACTGGTTTACCTCCATTCGTTCGTTTGTCCGTTCATTCGTCCATTTGTTCGTTCGTTCGTTCGTCTGTCCGTAACCACACTTTTCTCAGCAACTACTTTACAGAATGAAATCATATTTTGGCAAAAGCTTTCTCATGATGGTCTAATGTGTATATACAGATTTCAAGGCACCCGCATAAGTACTTCCTGTTTGCCGAGACTTTGATCATTGTTTTTTTTTAATTGTTGTACAGCATATGGAATTTTTCGTCACAATTTTTTCTGAAACTGTAAGAGGGGTTCAATTGTTGTATTGCACAAAGCTTTCTCATGGTCCAATCTATCGTGTATTCAGATTTCAAAGTTAGGCCCTAAGCACTTCCTGTTTGCTGGGACGTCATTGTTTTTCATTGCTGTACAATATATGGAATTTTTCGTCACAATTTTTTCTGAAACTGTAAGTGGGATTCAGTTGTTATGCACAGAGCTTTCTCATGGTCCAATCTATTGTGTATTCGGATTTCACTTCCTGTTTGCCGAGACGTCATTGTTTTTCATTGTTGTACAATATATGGAATTTTTCGTCACAATTTTTTCTTAAACTGTAAGTGGGATTCAGTTGTTATGCACAGAGCTTCCTTATGGTCCAATCTATCGTGTATTCCGATTTCAAGGTTATGCCATAAGCACTTCCTGTTTGCCGAGACATCATTGTTTTTCATTGTTGTACAAATATGGAAATTTTTGTCACAATTTTTTCTGAAACTGTAAGCGGGATTCAATTGTTGTTTTGCACAGAGCTTCTTTATGGTCCAATCTATTGTGTATTCCGATTTCAAGGTTACGCCATAAGCACTTCCTGTTTGCCGAGACATCATTGTTTTTCATTGTTGTACAATATATGGAATTTTTCGTCACAATTTTTTCTGAAACTGTAAGAGGGATTCAGTTGTTGTTTTGCACAGAGCTTCCTTATGGTCCAATCTATTGTGTATTCTGATTTTAAGGTTAGTCATAAGCATTTCCTGTTTGCTGAGACATTGTCTTTCATTGTTGTACAAAATATGGAATTTTTCGTCACAATTTTTTCTGAATTTGGAAGTGGGATTCAATTGTTGTTTTGCACAGAGCTTCCTTATGGACTAATCTATTGTGTATTCCGATTTCAAGGTTAAGTCATATGCACTTCCTGTTTGCTGAAACATCATTTCTTTCATTGTTGTACAATATATGGAATTTTTCGTCACAATTTTTTCTGAAACTATAAGTGGGATTCAATTGTTGTTTTGCACGGAGCTTCTTTATGGTCAAATCTATAGTATGTTCTATAGTATATTCTGATTTCAAGATTAAGTCAGAAGCACTTCCTGTTTGCCTAGACATCATTGTTTTTCATTGTTGTACCATGTATGGAATTTTTTGTCACAATTTCTTCTGAAAATATAAGGCAGATTTAATTGTTGTGCAGACAGTTATAGTTGAACATGTTGGTTACTAGGATTATATCATTATGTTTATACTTGTATTGTGTCCACACTTGTACTGTGTCCACACCTGTATTGTGTCCCTATACAATTTGATTTGCACTTGCCACATGATCAGGGTTCAATGAGCGGGGGTATATCAGGCTGCCATTGGGTGCCAGCTCTTGTTGAATCAGGAGTCCGAGTTTTCAACAAACAATACGTATTCCATTGGAACAAATTGTGCGCCACTTTTAGCTGACCTCTGAAACTACTGGGCCAATTGGAACCAAACTTGGTCAAAATAGTCCTTAGGTGGCCCCTTTTAAAAAAAATATCTGGGAAGTTTGTATCATATCCAAGAAGGCCGCCAGCTAGGTACGAGGTTTTAACATTGGACCAGTTGGAAAGCATTCAAAGATCTTCAGTTCTCTGAAACCACTTTGGCAATTGGAACCAAACTTGGTCACAATAGTTATTGGGTGGTCCTGTTTAAAAATTGTGTCCGGCAAGTCTGCACTTCATCCAAGATGGCCGGCAGCGGGGAATTTTGTCAAAAATTGAACAATAATGCAAAAATTTTCTCCTCTGAAAATACTGGACCAATTGGAACCAAACTTAGTCACAATGGACCTTAGGAGGCCCCTTTTAAAAAAAATGTGTTGGGCAAGTCCACATCATATCCAAGATGGTCGCCAGTGGGGAACGTTTTTTTTAACATTGGACCCTATAGGGAAACATATTCAAAGATCTCTTCTGAAAGTACATTGTGAATTGGAATCATACTTGATCACAATGGTCCTTACTTGTTGCCCCTTCATAAAATGTGTCCGGCATGTCCGCATAGCCTTGAACCCGATGGGAAATCATTCAACGATCTCCTCAACTACTAAGCCAATAGGGGCAATGATCCTTAGATGGTGGCAGTGGGTCTACGCCCCATAAAAAATAGCTGCCAATGGGGACCATAGTTTTAACATCAATGTCTATCAACAAACTTGAAAATGAGACCCTTAAACGTTGGGAATATTTTGACATATTGTGTCAGCCATGGCCCAGGTGAGCGATACAGGCTCTTGAGAGCCTCTTGTTTTACAGTAGCTTTCATCAAAAACAATTGAAAATGATCAAACTGGACAATATATTTCTGACATTTCTCTAAGCATGTATATTCTTGGTGTGTTTTCTAAATTGATTTAATATACTCCAATTAAAGCAATAAATTTACTTGTCAAAAGAAATTAGTTAATTGCTATGTAAACTAATTAGAGTTTAATTGGTGACAATCATTGATCTTTGACCTCTAGTGTTTGCATTGTAAAATGAGGATTGCAAATTTTCAAAAATAGAATTGAAATTAAATCTTTTTCATTACAAAATTTCTGAATCAAAACAAAAAAAATTACCTTTAGAAAAGTTGTAAAATTTGATGTAATCCTCAGTCTACCAGTAAACAGTAACAGAAAATGTAAACAATGCTCATAATTTTACATGGGGTTTCAATTAGGGATGTCAAAATGAATGAAAAATGCCACTCGAGTACTCGGAAACAATACTCGAGTATACTCGAGTACTCGGTGATCTTTTGAAACGAAAATTACTAGACTTCAAGATTCTTATTATTCAATGAAATAACTACGATATTGCTCAATTGCCATATCAGAAGCACCATGACTGTTTGTGCATTGTCGGATCCAGAGGGGGTTCCGGGGGCTGGAAACCCCCTTTTTTCTTGACAACCATGTATTTTATAATGAATATCCTGGTATATAATCAAGAAATACTCCCAAAAAATTTTCGCGCCTCGCTCTGCTTGGCGAAAACTCTTTACATTTCCCTAGGGAAGCCCCCTTATTTAATTGCCTGGATCCGCGCTTGGCTTATGTACCATTATAGCCAATCAATCAACATTCAATTAACGCAAAATTATATGCAAGTTTTTCTTTAACAACTTGTTTTTGTTTAGTAACACACCTGTCTGATTAATCAAATAGTTTAATTAAATCACAATTAACGCTTAGGGGACAACACGGTTTAAATCAAATAAATTTTCAGTAGAGAATATTATTTTATCACAAAGTGTACATTTTTCGGCTTTTCAGTTAATAGAAATATAACCAAACTGCCGATTTGTTCAAACGAAAAGAAAAGTTCGCTAAGAAATGATATGTTCAAAGTTTGTTTTTTTACAGCTACCAACAGAGTTATTTCTGACCATGTCTTACACTTGTTAGGACAAAGGATTCAGTTTTCATTGTTTTCCATCATTTTTGCATTTTGTTGTAAAAAGGTATTTTTTCTTTATTTAAATTGTTTTCAGAAAATGAAATTGAAAAAGAATATTTCGCTTTTATTGAATTTTTGTTAAGTCGCTTGTAAGAAATTAACATGATAAAAAAGGTATTTTGGGAGATATTTGCTTTTGAATTTTAAGTAGCATAACATGACTACATTTCTCTTTAGATGTTCAACAAATGTTATTTCGTAGTGTCTATAGGTGGATAGTAACGAGTTTATTATGTTTTAAAGCGTAATGCTCTGAATACGGAGGCAGTCGTATTAACAAAGAGAATGGCAGTTGTAATGCCGAGTATTCGAGTACCACTTAGGTACTCGATATTCGTAGCTTCCGAGCGATACTCGAGTATTCAAGTACTCGTTGACATCCCTAGTTTCAATACATTTTCACTTTAACAAATTCTACATGTGGAAAGCTTAAGCGAAAGCTTTCAAAGTAGAAAGAAGTAATGCTATGTAATGCCAAGTAATGCTTAAATTACAGGCATTTTTGAAATGTAATTCATTACAATTACATGTAATGCTGAATTAGGAGCATTACACATTACATACATTACTTTGTAATAATGTAATGCATTACAGGGCATTACAATTACAAATTAGCATTACCCCATGCCTGCTCTATTCGTATGAAGCAAAGTTTTTACAAGGGCTCATACAACAAAAACAAAAACAACTAGCTCTGCCATTTAATTTTAGCTTCTGATATATAGACAATGAACTTTTTCTTAATAACCCAAGATTTAAAAGAATATTTACATTGGATCTACCATGGTGAACTTGAAATTAAAGAGACAAATTTTACAGATAATTCTGCTTCATACCTTGACCTTTTGTTATACATTGACGAACATGGATGTCTGAAATCTAGGTTATATGACATACGTGATGATTTTGACTTCCCAATTGTGAACTTTCCCTTTCTTCATGTTCTTGGTACAATATACCTACCTCCCCAGCATATGGAGTGCATATTTCACAATAAATTAGTTACTGTAGAGCTTGTTGTTCATACCGTGACTTTATGGAAAGAGCAAATCTTGCGCTTTGTTCCTTGGGTATTCCACTGAAAATTCAGAAAAATTGCTCTTTACACATATTTGGAATTCCTACCTGAGTTTGCATGTTCATATATGGTATATTGATATTTCCTTGCCTTAAACATGTGTTCAAGTGCATGTATACTTTTATTATATAAAATAAAAAAAAGTAAAACTGAATAAAATGACTAAAGATGTCAATTATATTTCCAGATAAATTTAGATATACTCGTCAACAATAAGTAAAAAATTTAAATTTCCCAAGGTACGTAAACAGGTATATTTGTGGTGTATCGGGATTGATTTGTATATTAAACTACTGGTTTATTTATAAATAGAAGTTATTTGTAAATATTCTATTTGTTGTTCACACAAATTATAGGTACATATAGACTTAGACGTTTTCCTCCCTTCCAAGATAGAGTAACCATTGGATTTATTGTTCACACATATTGTAAGTATACATTTTTTACATTAAGGTAATTTTTGTGGTAGAATTTAATATTTTTCTGAAGGACTGAATTTTAATTGTACAAGCATTCTGTACCAGTAGCATAGAAAAAGCATAAAAATTAGTAAATTTCAGAACAACATTAGGGTATATGTATCATTAGTAATGAAATGTCTTTAGGCTTAAGAAGAAAAGTCAGAGTGATGATCAGAGAAATGTCCAGAATCCTTTCTGTACTAATTAATTTGTTTCAGTCCATATTTTTTTTTATTGCAAAGGTCAACCAAGTGGCAAAACTTTCAATGAATCGAAGTCAAGCTTTACAACCCACGCCTACATTCTGTTACCTTAAAAAGACTACACAGTGTATACATATCAAACGGGAAAGTTTATAGTTTTATACAATGTGTCTTTTAAACGACCACAGATCCTTTTTAGAATATAAGCTTGGGATGTAACCTTTGACTTCTGTTCTGTAAAACTTTTGCCACTCTTAAATTCTACAGTTTAGAGTCATAAATTTTGCATGTAGGTGCATATTGAATTGACCTAAAGTCTCAAAGAAAACATGACCAACATTTAAGCAGCAACAGTACATAATTATCCCCACACTTTCAAGGAAAGTTCGAGGATAATGTTATACCCTCCATCTGTCAGTCCGTCACACTTTTCTTGTGACTCAAACTTCTCCTAAATTCTTTTATTTAGGGATTTAATTTTGTTGTAGAATTGTTGCATATAGTCTGTAGATGCGCAAGAAGTTTTCGGATTTTTGTCTCGCCCGCGACGAAAAGTCGCGGAGGCGAGACTTAGGGA
>MJUU01015432.1:7188-31546 GCA_002080025.1 Modiolus philippinarum | reverse complement strand
CTACATATTGATTTCCCAAATAAGCAGGTTTTGTTGTGTGTTGTTTATTGAAAACCGGATTTAAATTATCCGTTTTGGGATAGTTTTCAAATGTCCATTGAGAATGCACTAAATTGTTCTCCATATGTTGTCGTTATTGGAGATGTTAATGTAGATCTCTTAACAAATAATTCTCATCGTATTTTCGATATTATGAGTCTTCACGGTCTGAGGAACATAATAACAGAACCGACACGAATATGTGGTTCGCGAAGTTCGCTACTTGACCCAGTTTTACTATCGGTTAGTTGTGAATTCAACTATTGCTATGTTATTCCCACAGATAAAACATTCACTGACCACGAAGCTACGATAGTGTATCTAAAAGTACCATTTAATAGTAATAATTCATACAAAAGACTTGTTTGGAATTATAAAAATGCTGATATTGAATTATGCAAGGAGTACATATCTTCTTTTAATTGGCCGTCTATTATTAAGCCAGAGAACAATATGGATCTAAATTGTCAGAATTTCACAGATCAGTTTATTCATTTCATTAAGCAATGTGTCCTTCAAAAAGAGGTTACTATAAGACCAAGTGATAAAGTTTGGTTTAATTCCGATTTACGTAGAGAAATTAGAAAACGCGAGCAATTACGCAAACAGGCACGAAGAACAAGTACTTCCGCTGATATTAACAAGTACAAAAAACAAAGACATCATGTCAATAATATGAACAAATATGCCAAAGAACAGTTTTATCTTAATGCTGATTGTTTACGTGATGAATTTTCAGCTTCTAAATCGAAGTCTTATTGGTCACTTATCAAAAGATTTATAAACTTGTCCAGCGATTCATCTTCAATAAGTTATTTAATGGATGAAAATGGAGCTTTGTTGTCAGATGATTATGATAAAGCATGTCTTTTAAATAGTTAATTTAGCTCTATATCCACAACTGATGAAACAACTACACAAGCACCAACTTTTCCTTTAAGAACCGACATCATAAAAGATTTCATTCTCATTAGTCCTCATCAAGTACGCGATATCCTACAAATTTCAGTCTGGCTTCATACCTGGTCACTCTACTGTTCATCAACTGATAGAAATATATTATAAAATTTGCATGTCACTAGATGATCAATGTATTACATCCTTAATTTTGTGTGATATTTCAAAAGCGTTTGATAGAGTTTGGCATGACGGACTCTTAATAAAGTTAAAGTCATACGGCGTAATTGGTAACTTGTATAAATGGCTTGAAAGTTATTTATCAGATCGGAAGCAACTAGTTTTTATTCGAAATTGCAAATCCCCATTACAAAGTACAAATGCAGAAGTACCACAAGGATCTGTTCTTGGTTCCTTATTATTTTTGATTTATGTAAATGACATCGCTGATGATTTAATCAATCTTACAAGACTTTTTGCAGATGATACTTCCCTTTCTCATACCAGTAATAGTCTGTATACGATAGAAGATGTCACGAATATTTACTTTGCTACCATCTCTGAATGGGCTAAAAAATGGCTAGTGCAGTTCAATCCCCAAAAATACCAAACTAATGATATTCTCTGATACTGAACTTCCTGACGATGTAGATGGAAGGAAAACGTGTTGAACTTGTATCTTTCCACAAGCATTTGGGTCTAACGTTTGATAGCAATGGTAAATTTAGAACACATATCAATAGTATAACTCAGCTTGTTAGTCAGAGGTTATCTGCCCTCCGGAAGTTAAAATATACATTAAGTAGAAATAATCTTTCACGAATCTATTTAACATTTATTCGACCGTTAATGGAGTATGCATGTGAAGTGTGGGATGGGTGTAGTGTGCAAGAATCAGACAACCTTGAAAAGCTTCAACTTGAAGCTGGCAGAATAGTAAAGGGACTGCCACTTTTCGCTAGCCGTGAATCTATTCATAAAGAAACCGGTTGGCAAATATAATCTGAACGTCGAAAAGTGAGAAAACTGAATTTATTCTATTCAATACAGAATGGAAGTACCCCAGATTATTTAGTAGATTTGATGCCCCCGCTTGTACGTCAATTAACCGAATATAATTTGCGTAATAGAAATGATTATGCAATTCCTAACTGTCGATTGAAAATTACAAAAAAATCGTCATTTCCCTCAACAACCAGAGACTGGAATGAACTTGATTCAGCTATAAAAAATTCCCCTAATATTAATGTTTTTAAACGGAAAATGAAATCACATTATAAACCACCAATCTATTTTAATTACGGACAACGGAAATATAATATAATTCATACTTGACTTAGGAACAATTGTAGTATATTGAATGCTGACTTGTATCGCGTTAACTCAACACAAAATTCCTCGTGCAGTTGTGGTAACCCTGTGAAAACAATTTTCATTTTTTTTATGGAATGTCCACTTAACAACCGTTTCCGCCAAGAATTGTTTAGAAATTTGAATAAATATCAAATTAGAGTAAATGTCTTGTTAGCTGGTGACAGTAGTTTGACCACCGAGGAAAATTTGGAAATATGTTCAGCTGTCCAATTATTTATTATCCCCCCGCTTAGCGAAAGCGGGGGGATCATGTAATGCAGTCCGTCCTTACGTACGTACGTACGTACGTAGTGGCAAGGCATATCTCTGAAACCGCAACAGATAGAAACTTAAAATTTGGCATCATGGAAGAGTATATGACCCACTAGGGAATAGACCCCTAAAAATTGGAATTCGACCCCTTGGGGCCAAATTATGAGCGAAAAACAAATTTCGCGATATCCAATAAATGGAGATATCTCCAAAAGTGTTAAAGCTAGGATATTGGAACTTATGTCACTACTTATATTGCCTTTCCCAAGTTGAAAGAGGGTATCAAAATTTTGATCCCGCCCTTAGGGGCAATGCCCTAAGGGGTTAAAAAATGTCTAAAAACGATTGTCCAAGAACTCCTCCTACACCGTAGAAGATAGAAACATGAAATTAGGTACACTAGTAACACTTGGGGAGTTGTCTGTGCCAAAGGTTTCGGAATTTTGATTTTGGCCCGGGGGGTGGGGCTACACCCTAATATGTAAAATCTCAAAATATGGAAAGATCAGTTCATATCCCCACCCCTTAACCATATATATTTATATTCCACATTTAAGGACGAGTTACTTGGTCACCCCCGGGGGTCAGCCCCAACCCCCTCATTTAGAAAATTACAAGTTATCTAAAAAACAGTTGAGATCCCCACCCCTAAACCATATATATTCTTAGTGGGCATGACAAAACAAGTTTAGTGGTCATCCCCGGGGGTCGTCCCCACATACATACATACATATTAATTTTATGTTTGTGGTTCACTGATGGTTTCAGCTAAGCAGAGTTTATTGAAGCAGAGTTTATTTCGCAGAAGATATAATCATTCAATAATAATTATTAATATTTGTACATTTATATTCCATGTATATTGATTTATAGTATTAAGATAGCTTCAGTGATTCAAACTTGAAGGAAATATTTCTTAATTTACCAGGTTAGCACAAATAAATACATCAACATTCACTGTAAGCTCGTGATAACGGTCAAGGTCTGATTGTCAATGATACATGCGTTCACAAAAATTCGTGCATTTCGACTTTGTTCGGAGCGGGGGGATGTGCAGTCTTTGACTGCTGCGTTTCATTAGAAATACAAACTGATTTACATAAATTTCCTGTCAGATTCTTTTTTTTCAGTTTAATTTGATTAATTATAACTTTGTCTTTTCCTTTCTAGTTTCCTTTCTTCTGACCTCTACCTTTAATTCTTACTCATCCCCTGCTTTCCTTTTTGTCTTTTTATATTCTAAATTGTTATTTAATTATTAATTGTGTTTGTCGTCATTTTGTGAACTTATGTATATATCTTTATACCGGTAGAGGACAATTTTAATGTTGTATAACTTGTGTCCAATCCCTTTTGCTTTTTTTTTCGCAAATAAAATAAGTTTAAATCAACCTTAATTAGGCCTTTCGTACTTTACGCATTACAGAATAATATAGTGTTCAGTAGCCAGCACGTACAAGACGGCCTTTACATTGTAGCACCAGTTTTGAGCGGAATTGACTTGCTCAATGTTGAAAAACGCTACATCCATGTATTCTTTATGTCATTGGTCCTCGCGGGATCGTCGAAAAGCATTATGTATCAGGCAAAGTACTCTTACAAACACTGTCATCCGTTGCCCGAAAAAGGGACCAATAGATAATACAACATATAAATGATCACAGGGCAATGTTCGAGTTGATTGTAAGAAAACTTGGCAAGTGAAATCGGGAAAATCAGGCAATATATATACAAATGGCCAGAAAAATAGTTTTATTTTTTTTACAAAACCAGAAAACCATATTAAGAAGGTACTTGTAATTTTTCTCGTCATCCGACGAACCTGCTTTCCCTCCTGCTAACGCCATAAAACACAAAAGAAAGTCCTCCCGTATTGTGTGACATTGACGTAAAGAAATCTCCAATATCGTACAGTTTTTTTTTGTATTGTTTTTTTTTATATCTGAAACAGTTATTGATTACAATCTGAAATAGTTCTTTCTTAAGTAATGAAAAATGAGACCATAGATTAAATGTAGCATGTCCAAATCGTATATTAATGTCATGTATAATAATAAGGGGTATACGATTATTATAATTTCTTCAGGAAGGTGGGTTTTTTGTTGAATGTGGTGCTTTAGATGGAGAAGCACGATCAAACACGCTTATATTTGAAAGACTGAGAAAGTGGAATGGTCTTTTGGTAGAGGCAGACCCGCTCAATTATGCTCAACTTAAAAGGAAACACAGAAAATCTTTTACGATAAACGCTTGTCTCAGTATATATCCTTATCCAATAAAGGTGAGTGCGAGTCAAATTTCAATCATCCCCTTTTCCCTATTTGCGTTGCTGTGAATAGCATAGATTTTGCCTTTAAGTTGTGTAAATTGTAATAATATCTCCACTATATTCTGTCAGTAAAATAATATGGAAAATAATGTTACTGTATATCTGTCGATGATTTTTACAACAATTCAGCCGTTGTTACTTTTGTCCCTTCAGAAATTTTATTACCGTGACCTATTCATTTTAGATTGATGTGAAATGTCAGGGTCTCAAATGAAAACTGACATTTTCAGTTAGATTCACGTCTTCCCGGATTTGACATTACCGATTATGACTTTGCCCTAAAATGACCTACTGACAGTGTGACGAGTGATGTATACAGAGCAGGACATGCTTACCCTTCCGGAGCACCAGATGTCAATGTTTTAAGAGCTGTTAGTGCTTTAGTTTTTAGTGTTAAATTTGTAGTGGTTCTGTTTTGTAGGTCCGTGTTCTGGTGTTCTTGCTTTCGCCTTGCATCTGGACTATCATTTATGTAATCTCGTGGTTTGTTCCTTCGGTATTCTAATGCCATTGTTTTAGTTCCCTCCAATGCAGAAATATGCATAAAACCCGAGAGATCAATAACTGACCAAATCTAGTTTAATGCCCAAAATAATCTAAGTGCAGAGCTATGCACGAAGGAGATACTCCTTCAGTTTAAACAAAATTTTCTAAAATTTTCTGAGTAAGATTTGTTTCGGCCCAGTACCAAAATTCTGACTTGTAATTCACCTGCAGATGCATAGCCCCCCCCNCCCCCCCCCCCCCTTGATAATAAATAATACTGAAATTACTGAAAGTTTAATCTCTACAGATGGCCATTTTGACAAATTCATGGGTCTTCAGTGCAGATCAAATCAAAACATTCGAAGGATCATAAACAGAAATGTGTGTAGAAATCCAATAACCGATAGAATCTAAATAAAAAGCAAAGAAAAATCCACTCGGAAAAAAACTATGGGCGAGGGAGATTTCTAAAAATTTAGATTTTGCAAGTTTCCAAAGGACCAGCAGCGAAGAACTACTGGGTTGACGAATACACTCGGAGACTGAAAGTTCACCAGCAGGGGCAGCGATCCAGTGGTTTTGAGTAACTGTAGATTTATTTCTGCATATAGCCATTTCGACACTTAATGTCTTTATTAACACCCTAGCTTTAGTTACTTTGCCAATCCAATTATATGTCCATGAGAACGTTTAATGTTATTTGTGTTAGTTCCTAAACATATTTAATATACGTAAAGCAATTTCCACTGAAATTATATGCAGTTTCCTCCTACTATGTATAAAGTTATTTCTTTCATTTACAAATAGAAAAAAACCAACAAGCGGTCATTGTCACATATTCTGTATTGCTTTAACCTTATCATGGTAAACATAAAGAATGTGTTATATCTTTATATAATTCAAATCAACAGAAAAGCGTTTTTGGAAGACCCTGATAAAGAAATTTCCGCCTGTTCACATTTTTAAGTAAAAAAGATCGATTTGCATACATTTGCTTTAACAACACTTTTTCCCATTTGACCAATGTGATTTATTTTAAATTTACTTAAAATACACTTAAGCATATTATTTTGCCGGCTATGTTCATAGTCATAAAATTGAGTTCATTGAAGATATCTTAATTTAATCGAAATGTGCATTCTTGAACTGTTATTCCGTATAACTCCACAATATTAAAGCTACATGTATTTCACCATACGCAATGAGTATGCATGGATTGAAGATGTGCATATTGTCATGGTTTAGATTTTGGCCAAAACTTGTGGGGGCATTTACTTTCTCTAGTTTAAGACTTTATTCAAAAGTATTACCATTATATATATTGGAATATTAGGATCAGAACATACATTTCTGAGTTACCAGCATGTACATACAATGTTTTACACCTTTACTTAAAAGAAAAAGGATTAAATGGTATGCCTAAAATAGAGAACGGTGCATACCCGGAATGCAAAGTACTATTAACATAAAAACGTAGTATTCTGAACTAGTGTTGTGTAAGTTGGCTCTTTAACCCTTTCCGTCTAAGAAATGAAACGATGGAAAGCGTTTCTATTCCTTTCACGTTTTATTCTACGTAAATGAAAACAAAACAATGTTAAATATACGATCGAATTCAAGCTATTAACAATTCGTCGGCTATCACGAAAGGCGTAATCTGGCATGCACCGTTCGTTCGCATGGTCAAAAACGAATTGAATCGGTATACGCCTTTATTACACCACTGTAAATTTAGTTCCTGAAGGTGGTCATTACACAACAAATGTCTGTACAGTACAGACCAAATTTATAGATTTGGAGGACAATATACCGAATTAAATGTAGAAGATAGACAACAATTAACCGAGAGTTTCTGATGAAACTTCATAGAACTTAAATTGTAATTAAATATTTGATGCATTTTAAGGAGGTTCGCTCCTCATGTTTTGGGATTTCTGTTAGATTTTCGGAATTCTCGGGTTTTATCCAATTAAAAGCATTATAATTTTTTGCCCATGGACCCCTTATTTTTTCCATAATTTCATCTTATACATCTTTTTGAGCATTGTGTAAGAATTTCATAAAATTCTGTTTATTCTCTCCTATTCATTCATAGTCAAACCTTGTTCACATGTATTTTAATCCTATGAAAAATCCGAGGAGTTCAGTTTCCCGCAAAATTTTTAATCACTTAGATCTAAAAAACGAGATCATCAACCTATCATTTTTTTCACTTAAATTACTTCTTTTTTTGAATTTCTAACAAAAAATCACATTTATTCGAAATCCTATTTATTTTCCAATGGAGTAGCGAACCCCCTGAAGCAGTGGCGACTTGCGATTGGGTAGTTTTCAGGTCGACAGATTAGATGAGCTGTGGTACACTGACAAATGTACAAGTAGTAGATAATTAAGGATGTAGTAACTTAAGGTGAAATTAAAAAAATCTACGATTTTAAATTGACACCATAAATTGAAAGATTATTGGTAAAGAAATAAAATCAGCTAAAGATTTTGATAAGTTATGGACCTTGTTTTCAAGATATTCCACATTTTTAGAATTGGCGGGAAAAGCTTTCTTTGACTTTTACCTTAGTATAACATGGAAACGTTACTGATTTCTCTCACATGGAAATGAAATCTATAATCTAGTGAAATTTTGCTTACTGACCCTAAATGATCTACTGAAGACTTTTTCGACTAGAAAATTGGGTGTAATGGTGCAAAATATATTACACACTAATGATGGGTAAAATCCGAGACTTCCGAATGACATTTAGGAATTTCAAAAACCTCACCTTACTACATCCTTAAGTGAAATAACTAGGACAAGAGAATTGAGAGTGATAACAATCTTGCAGATCAGAGCTGAAATTCAAACGGCTAAAAGACAAAGGTATAAAACCGCGGGAGAAATTGTCAACCAAAAATAGTACAGGTATTTGAAGACAAATGGTGGATTAAATCGTCCCTTTCTATTACGACACTGTCCGGTAGCAACTCAACAGCAATTTCTGTTTGAAGTTCGAAGACTAAAAAGAAATGATAATCCCAGTACTTAGTAAAAAATTAATCTTGAATCGCAATCGGACGAAACTTTTTTCCACAAGGGACTGATATATATTTGAAATTAACAATGAAGGAATATAGAGTAAATGCAAATGAGACAAAAAATCTATATAAATACATGGTAAAACCAAGCAATGGAACAACGCTTTTATTGTTGTTCTTCATCTTGAAGTCACCATTAGGCCTTCAACAATGAACAATACTCATACCTCATAGCAAATTTAATACAGCACCTAGCACCGGTTTGAGCGGAATTTATTGCTAATTGCTGTGCAACGCTACATCCATGTCTTTTTTTTTCCTTTTTATCCATGGATGCGATATCGTCAATAAACATAAATTTAACTGGCAAATATTTCTTAAAATCGCTGTCATCCTTTGCCCGACAAAAAGATTAGCAGAAGACGATCACAACATTAAAACAACAACAGGGCACTCATCGAGCCAATTGTAAGAAAACTTAGCATAATAAAATCGTGAGACGTGGGCACAATAAACAGGTGGTCAGAAAAAACAATTTTAAATTACAAAAAAATAAAAAACGAAAATATGAAAGAATGATAGTGCATCATATGAGAACAAGTACACCATATCTGAAATGTATATAGAGCATTCATCTCTTCTTCTTAATGATCGCGTGAGAAGTCATTTTTCAAAGCCTTGATTACGGAGATGAGGCCGCGGTCGAGGATATAACTCTGTCTGATGAGAAAGTCTGCATAGCTGGTACTAGTATACATCGGCAAACAAATAACAAAGCAATAATGACGAAAAGAGGGAATTCTAAAATCAAAAATCCAAAATCACCAACACGAATTGAGACAGCATGACAAAAACAAAACAAATAAATTAAGATGAACAAGAACGCCGCAAAACTAAAGCACTAGCAGCATGAACCCCTACAAAAACTGTGGTATCATCAGGTGCTCCGGAAGGGTAAGCATGATCTAGCTGTCGTGTAACAAAATCAGCTGTAAAAGATACACTGCCTTAGCAGGAGAAATTTGAATATTACTATTCGTGTTAGAAAATTGAATTCGCCCCTTTTCCTGTAAGTTTAAGTACTTAGGTGACCATGTTCGTCAAATTCGAGATGCAACACCCAAAAAGATGTAGATCTAGCGGTTTCTGTTGTTTCCTTTTTCTTTGATTAATGGGCAATTGATACAAGTACGTTATTTGTGGAAAGAACAACATAAGTGCATCTGTAAGGGATATCTGGCCTCTTTACTTTTATGAGATACATATGGAATATAGGACATTTCGTTTTTTTGATACGGACTTTATCACAGTCTGTATCAAGTTAGACCGTTAGGGCTAGCTTGATGCGTTACGCCGTGATGAAGTCCGTATCAAAAACAAACTATCCTAAATTTCTTTTTTCGGTTATTCACAAAATGATAAATAAAACTGCATATTTAGTGGAAAAAAGCTGAAATTTCTATTTTAGCGCAGTTAATCTATTGTTAATTTCAATATTTTTATGCATTCTTCATTCAACGTATTACGCGTATGAACACGACAAATACTACAATATATGACGTCATCACAGCAACCCGCACGTGACTTAATAATTTCGTCATAATGTCCAACTCGATGATACTGAGATTATCAGTCTCTGCAGATCAAAGGAAATTCATGAAAACTACGGAAAAAGAAAGATATCAGTCTCGTAGAATTATGAGAACACGTCTGCAAGTTGTGAGATAAAAGCACCATTCGTGCACACTGGTATACCATATCGAAATGTGACAAATATACTTTATGGGAGTTGGTTTTATGTGTTATCAGTCTATATATTCTTCGAATTGTACACTTCAATCAATGCAAAGTGGTAAAAAAAAACCATTTGGTTTCGAAAATTTCATTGCAGGCGTCTCATGTTCATTGATTTTGGCGTCCTCTAAATTCATCAATGCCTAAAATATGAAGTACGTAATTTAAAAGTATTCATAACAAACTTTGTACTCTGAGATAAATGAGCATGTGTATATTGGATGGAGAGCTATTTATCAAGCTAAAATCTGCAATGGAATGAAACGACAGTAGAATAACGAAGGAACAAGGGAAGCGATGGCCACAAAAAACGAAGTCCAAAGACATGGCAAAAACGGCAACAGAGAAAAACAAAGACAAAACAAGGACGTGAGACAGCTACAATGCACTGAAATAAAAAGATGACATTATGAACTAAGGCACTCATAATGTGCACTCCCATGAAACAGAGTAACATCAGGTGCTCCGAAAGTGTAAGCATGTCCTTCTCCGCTAGCGACACCCGTCACACTATCAGTGAGGCATATATTATTTTGAAAGATCTTTTTGGTAGCGGATTGGTAAGTTTCATTATCTAAACCTTAGACAAAACCAATTGAAGCCTATGGTACATGTTACTTCTCTAACCCTCAAACAATACCATGGTGAAATTTTGAGAAAGCTTACGTAAATCAATCTCTACTGTATTAAAAAAATCATGATGGAATGATGGAATGGTGGTTTACAAGTTACAAGGAAGCGAAATATTCTAATACTCTAGATCAATAAAGCTGCCAAGAACCTAGATCGGTGCTGAGCTGATCGCACATAATCCCAGGTTGTGAATAGTGGAATAGCATTTCGATGCTAGGTAGTCAGGTTATGATAAGATCCTGTCATTGTATGACTCACACAGTGCTCACGTTAAATTCTAAATCAATTATTCAAAAAATGCTTAATGAACTATGCCAATTTTCGATGATATACATGATGTCGGTATACCATTTTGATCACACAGTCGTAATCTTTATAGAAAATTTACATATTGCTATCTGATGCTACACGTTTTATTTAGATGTAATCTTTAGTCCGACAGTTTTACCAGCAGACTAAGCTCATTGAGCTAGCCGGCAATTTAGCAGCGAACACTCCTTACCCATCATTCTAATTATAGTTTTGTCTATTTTTTTCCTTACCAAGATTCTAATAAGATCTGTTTGTTTGTTTGTTTTTTTTTTTTTTTTTTTTTTTTTTTTTATTCGTTATGATTGTTTTATACTATAGGGAAACAGAATAGAGAAAAGGGATGTTTGGTACTCACAAAGCGGTTTCTATCTAACTCTAACTATTACTAGTGCCAGTACCAAGTCCAGACATCCAGATTTCCTTCCGTTGTCTACGTTTTGTCTTTTTATTGGCGCATTTCTCATGCAGTTCCCTAGTGGATTGTGGGATGGATTGTAGTTTTCTGCCATTGTTGGTGTTTCCTGTAATCCTCTCTTCATCAAATTTAAAACGTAGTGTAAAGTCTGATGAACTGCATTATAAATACAATGACAATTGCGCATGTACATATGTGTTGTTTTTTTTAAAAAAGTACACCTTGATATATTTTCTCTAATTTTTTTGTAGTGGTATACTTCCAAAACATTATGATCAGAAAGAATTTAGATGTTTTAATAATAAATTCAAGGGTATGTTTGGCGTTCCATAAACCCGGTTTTAATCCAATATTTCTTTTGGAATACCTTAACCAAGTCAGGGCCTTTTTTCCTATGGTATTGCGCCTGGTTTGTCTAATTAACTCATAGACTTTTGGCCCTTGATAATTCTGTTCGGAAATGTTTTTATTACGCCCATTCAACGAGACAAGCACAAGTTTTAAAAGATATATTCAAGTAGAATTCACGATCATAATAAAATAAGCCTCTGTAATTTCTATTTTTAGATGAAGTATAAACAGCATGCTAATCTAGGTCATCTGATCGAAGAAGAAAAGGAAACACATACTAAAACTTCAATGGCAAATGATGTGATCGAAATCCAGTGTTTCCCCTTTTATTCGATTCTACTAGCAATCAATATAACTCATGTAGATTTTTTCAGCTTAGATGTTGAGGGTTCTGAATTAAGTGTGCTTAAAACAATTCCATTTGATAAACTAGATATTGAAATGATGACCGTGGAATTTAGACATATTAGATATGGTGGAGAACGTGCACTTAAAAAATATGTTGAAAACAATGGATATGAATCAGTACTTAGAGTTTCGCACCATATGGACGTAGCAAATGATATAATCTTCAAGAAAAGAAAACATTATGCGAGATAGTTACCTCAAATGATGAGGGTCCTCATGGGGGTCCTCGGAATCAAATAATCATTAAATTTTTGCCTTGGTAATCAAATATTCATTAATTTTTTTATTGGTAATCAATAAATTGTTGGCTTAGTAATCAAAAAATATATAAACATGCAAGCTAATAATCAAATAATCATTAAGTAAATGCCCTCGTAATCAAATAATCATTTAAAAAATGCCCTGATAATCAGGTAATCAAGAAACCCATGACGGGGCTCAATGATTTAACGCTATTTGGGATGTATGGCTGTCCCGAGTTTCTATCATGTATACGTTTGTCTTTTGTCTTTTATTTGTATTTTTCTTTTGCAGTTCCCTAGTAGATTGTGGTATTTTGAGCCACAGTAGATCTTTTCTGTTATCTTTTTTTTTCAATTATATCATTACGTATGCTTTCAGATTTTATTTAATTAAAGTTTTTCAAAGATGTATTTTGGAAATACTAACGAAAGTATTTCTGACATTCATCATTAAATGGAATATCCATATGAATTCGTTTTGAATGAGTAGAAATTTTTTTTTCTGCTTCAATTGAAAAATAAGTTCGGTTCTCTGATGCAAGTAACGTTTAATTGAAGGTCAAGATTTCCTTCTGTTTAATCCAATTAATTTGACACTATACAAGTTTTCCAAGACAAAACCACTGCATCTATAATCAGAATAACTGTATCTATAACCAAAATGATTATACATAAAATCAAATAAACATTGTTTTAAAAACAGAAAAAAACAAACTCGCCCCAACGCTCTTATATCTGTAAACATTTTTAAAATTTGGTGTGTATGCTAGAAAACTACAACTTAATTTCATGCATACGTCTATATTTACAAATTTGTAGACAATTTTGCAAACGGTGCTTTCAGTGTTTTGCACTTGGATCTAGCAATATCCCGACTACTGTGCTATAGACCTTGAAACTGTTAAAGACTGCTGTTTTGACAGTTAAAGCGCGTCTGGCTTACAGAAAGTAATGTAATCAATTATATGAAGTTGTTTAAAACATGTTTTTGTGTTATTTCATGATTTGATGCATGTTGATCATAGGCCTGGTACCCGCCCTTTATTCTAGAAAATGCAAATATCTATGAATCTGCTAACTATTTGTTAGTAAAATCAGTGTAATTTAGTGTATTGGTATGCAGTTCAGTCGTTTATAACCCATTAAAAAAACTTGGGAATGATTTATGATGGTCGTGTCCGCTGCAAAGCAAATCGTAGAATTGTCGTCATTTGCACCAGAAATCCTGCTAAAATTTTCAAGACCATATTGCAAAATCTTTTTTTCTTTTTTTTTTTTTTTGGCTAAAAAATTCTTTGATCATCTCTCTAATGACATTGCAGCAATGAAACAACGAGAAATACTAGTTTCCGAACTTTTCTCTGTACTCATTCATTGTTATTCAAAATCCCTAAAGTTATTAACGGAAATTTCGAGAGCTTAATATAGTGTTTCATAAACGATTTTGTCATAAAATCAATTATATTTTAACAAAATGTATTGAACTAGAACGTTTTAAGTGAAATGAACAGTGTTAGAGGGAAAAAGTTATTTTTTGTAAGGTGTAACACAACATATTCTATCTCCCATTGCCTCTCATGCTATATTGTACATGTTTCTGTGTTCGTAGAATTTGTATCTGACTTTCAAACAAAATGACACATGTCTCATCTGAAAGACACATCTTTCGGTAAACCCTCATAAAAAAAAATCAACCACCCTTAACTGTAATATAGGAAATAACTGGTTTCCGGAAAGTCACAACCTAGGGATAGGTACTTCCTGTCTGTGGGAAAAATACCTCCGCTTTCAACTTTGATGAAATCTTTAATTTTCAAGGAAATGCTATAAATTTAGGCTGAAAAGAATCTATATTGAATGCCTTTTCAATTTAATTTATAATGACTCGTCAACCGTTTCAATCTACGACACTATCATTACTTCCTTGGAACTACGTTGTCACTAATAAGGACTATATTCACATATATGCCTGACTGGGTTCCTAATTAGTTGTGAATTCTAAATAAAGTTATTTTTCTAATAAAAATTTTGCAGATAGTTTAGATATTGCATTTTCTCGAAAAGGGGAGGGGGTAATGACCAACATGTTTCAAATGAAGAAATAGCACAAAAACATATCTTTAACAAATTCATATCATCTATTTAGGTGTCCCAGTGGTATTATTCCGCCATTTTTGTCTAATACTTTTTCATTTAGGTTTCATTTATTCATAGAATTTAAAATTTGGGGGTCACCGGGCATTTAAGTGCAAAATCTGAAATTGAAAATTTCAGGATTTTACATAGAAATGATAGAGAAAATGATCCTATAAGAGGATAGTTTGAAAAATCTATTATAGAATTTTTTCATACTTTGTATGGGTTTAATTATCATTATGTAGTTTACGTATAAAAAATAAAAATTAGGGGTCACCGTTGAAATAAGAGAGAAAAATTGCAAAATATTAATTTCTCTAGTGATATCCTAATTAGTTCCTAATTAGTTGTGTTACACCTATAGCAGAAAAAATCTCGCCCCAACGCTCTTGTATCTGTATATTTTTCAGCTTTGTTGTTTATGCAAGAAAACTACAACTTTATTTTATGCATAAGTCTATATTTACAAAATTTGTAGGCAGATTTGCAAACGGTACTTCCGGTGCTTTTGCACTTGGATTTAGCAAAATTCCGACTACTGTGCTATAGACCTTGAAACTGTAAAAGACTGCGATTTTAATACTTATACGACGACTGGCTTACAGAAAGTAATTTAAGGTGTCTGCAGGGTATTATTTTCGTATTATAGAATTTTGTGGAATTTTCTGTGTAGAAACATAAATGTATTGTTTTTCAAAATGTAAAATAAAATTTGGGGGTAACCGTGCATTTAAGCGCAAAAACTGAAATTAAAAATATCAGGATTTTACATAGAAATGATAGGAAAAATGATTATATGACTGTATAGCTTGAAAAGTCTATTATAGAATTTGTTCATACTTTGCATGTGTTTTGAAGTTCTTATAAAGTTTACATATAAAAAATAAAAATTTGGGGTTTCCGGTTATATAAGAGAGATTAATTGCGAAAATGTTAATTTCTCTAGTGATATCTATGTTAAATTCTTTTATCAAATTATCTCCTTTGCATTATTTCTGTGTTTCCGTAAATCCAGCAACAGATTTAAAGCTCATGTGTTTTAGTTCACCTTTTGGTCATGGAAATGTTGTAAAAGAGATAAAGAATAAAAATTTTAAATACTTTGAAACTTTTTTTACATTTGAAATAATTATTTTGTAAAATTTCTTAATGAATGAAAGCTAAATATAGTTTCATAAACGATTTTGTCATAAAATCAAGTATATTTTAACAAAATAGATCGAACTAGAACGTTTTTCAGTTCTATGAACAGTATTAGAGAAAAAAAAGTTTTTTTTTTTTTTTTGTAAAAGGTGTAACACAACTAATTCCGTCTCCCATTGCCTCCCATGTGGAATTGCACATGTTTCTTCGTTCGCACAATTTGTATCTGAATTTCAAAAAAAAAATGACACATGTCTCATCTGAAAGACACATCTTTCGGTAAACCCTCATATGAAAAAATCAAACGACCTTAACTGTAATAGAAGAAAAGACTGGTTCCCGGAAGGTCACAACCTAGGGATGGGTACTTCCTGTCTGGGTTTTCATGGGAAAAATACCTCCGCTTTCAACTTTGATAGAATCTTTAATTTTCAACAAAATGGTATTTCTATTGAATTTAATTCATAATGACTCGTCAACCATATACATCTACGACACTATTAACACTTCCTTGGAACTATGTTGTCTTAAATAAGGATAACATTCACGTATATGCCTGACTGGGTTCCGAATTAGTTGTGTTACACAATTATCTTATCTGAAATGTAAAGGCATGTTCTAATGGCAACAATGGAAACCATGACAACTTGCCATGTGCACATAACCAATAACCTAACAAGCGACATCACAACACTCCAAACTCTTAAATATACGACGTCAAAAACTGTTTTCTGCTCAAAAATAGCAGAAAATTTATGTATTTACCGTTATTACATTGAACTAAAAATGGTCCACCTTGATCAATTAATGTCATAATGGAATAGAAATACCGTATGAGTGGTTATTTTCGTTGGTATCTAATTTTCGCTTTATTCTTGATTATCCTTATTCGCGAAAATTGCTGCAGATGATAATAAATCACAAATATTTCAGGCCGCGAAATATATTAATCAATTTTGAAAGAAATCGCGAAATTTGCCAAACGCGAAAATAACCATTTATACGGTAATTCATGCGTTCTGGCGACTTCGCTCTTGGTAAAGTTCAAACGAAATTATGGGTATTTGGTGGACACTGGATTTGGCCTCTTATTTCAATATTTTAAGAAAGTGAATCTTTTCCTTATATTTCGAACTTGTGTGGCCTTGCATATTATTTGATCCAGATTTCTGATACATGTGCATGCCTTTACAAAAAGTACCGTTTTTAATGCAAACTGGGTATTTCTTTGTATTTTTATTTACATATTGCAGACAGTTTTTTTCGTAGAACAGACGTTTTCAACACTTTCTTTGTCCAAAAGTTGCCACAGAACTCAAGAAAAACTTCATAATTTCACTCTTTTAAAACATATTATTTATAAAATCTGGAGAAAAGGACATCAAAAGTTAACAGTCTGGTTCAAGGCTATATCCTCTACAATTCATGGATAAGAATTAAATAAGTTAAACAAATATATATAATTTTTTTTTTAATTTGGTAACTAGTAAAAAAAGAGTATTTTCAATTCTTTCAAATAAGATGCCAGATAAATATAATTAAAACAGTTCTGAAAAATTTTTCTTTTTCAATTATTCTGAGCATCTGTAGATTGAAATGTTTTATTAGCATGAACGTATGCATTGGGTTCGTGAGAAAAGTTATGTAAATATAAGAAGCGATCTCTCCCTTCGGAAAAAAAAATAAAAATGACACTTACATGAAAATGCAAGATTTTACTTACGAAAATATCACAATTTCAGCATAATTTCAAATGTATCAAAAGAAGAGAGATAAAGTACAAATAAATGAACTTCATCTTTATCATCATCTTATTGATTATCACTACAATACAACTAGTTCACATTTGTGGATCGAAAAAAAAGTCAAATATGTATTTATTAGAGAATATAAATTAAAATTTAGAAAATGGCTTAACATAAGAGACATATTTTGTATTGGCTATAGTTTTGTAGCAATCAGGTTTTTTTTCTCGGATAAAAATCATTAAACAACTGACTGTATTGTCCGTTTTGTTCATCTGTATCTGTGTCGAACTTATGCAGATGTTATGTGTTGTTATTTTTCTCTTGGTGTTTCCTAAGTTATTTTTTGGACTGATGATTCGGTTTTCGGGTATTCTTGTTGATTAAAAATAAGGATTTATCAATTTAAGGATTATAATATTTTCCGAGGCATGGGTATGGCACGCGATAGTGACAAGAATGCGGTATACCTAGTATTTCGAACTGATTTTTTTTTGTCATTTTAAACCGCTAATTAGAAATCTTACTTTTCAAACCTATTCTATGTTAAATTTGAAGATTTTTTTTATTTCGCAACATATCAAACTCCTTCACAAGGATATAATGATGTAAGATTTTCAAAACACTGAACTTTTTTGACATTTTTCAAGAGTTAGTTTACACCGCAGACTAAAAAATTTACTTTTCATACCTTTTTAATGCTAAAATTGATCAAGTTTTTGCTTTGCGAATTATAAAACTCCTTCGAAAGGACATTATGATGTAAAATTTTCAAAACACTGAGATTTTTTGGTCATTTTTAAAAACTGCGTTTAAACCACTGCTTCAAAATCTTACTTTTCATACCTATTATATGCTTAATTTGATGATTTTTATATTTCGCAACATATCAAACGCCTTCGCAAGGATATGATGAAGTAAAATTTTCAAAACGCTTAACTTTTTTTCACATTTTTAAAGAATTAGTATAAACTGCAGACTAAAAATTTTGCTTTTCATATCTTTTTAATGCTAAAATTCATGAAGTTTTTGCTTTGCGAATTATAAAACTCCTTCGAAAGGATAATTTTCATAACACTGAATTCTTTTTGTCATTTTTAAAGACTGAGTTCAAACTGCTGATTAAAAATCATACTTTTCATACCTATTCCATGTTAAATTTCAAGAATTTTTTTATTTCGCAACCCATCAAACTCCTACGCAATGATATAATGATGTAAAATTTTCAAAACACTTAACTTTTTTTACATTTTTGAAGAGTTAGTTTACACCGCAGACTAAAGATTTTACTTTTCATACCTTTTAATGCTAAAATTAATCAAGTTTTTGCTACGCGAATTATAAAACTCCTTCGAAAGGACATTATGATGAAAATTTCAAAACACTGAGATTTTTATGTCATTTTTAAAGACTGCGTTTGAACCACTGCTTCAAAATCTTACTTTTCATACCTATTATATTCTAAATTTGATGATTTTTGTATTTCGCAACATATCAAACGCCTTCGCAAGGATTTAATGAAGTAAAATTTTCAAAACTTTTTTTCACATTTTAAAAGAGTTAGTATAAACTGCAGACTAAAAATTTTACTTTTCAAATCTTTTTAATGCTAAAATTCATGAAGTTTTTGCTTTGCGAATTATAAAACTCCTTTCGAAAGGATATTATGATTTAAAATTTTCATAGCACTGAATTTTTTTTGTCATTTTTAAAGACTGAGTTTAAACTGCTGATTTAAAATCATACTTTTCATACTTTTTCCATATTAAATTTGAAGAATTTTTCAATTCGCAACCTATCAAACTCCTATGCAATTATATAATGATGTAAAATTTTCAAAACACTTAACTTTTTTTAATTTTTGAAGAGTTAGTTTACACCGCAGACTAAAAATTTTACTTTTTAACCTTTTTAATGCTAAAATTCACCAAGTGTTTGCTTAGCGAATTATAGAACTCCTTTGAAAGGAAATTATGATGTAAAATTTTCAAAACACTTAATTTTTTTTTTTTGTCATTTTTAAAGACTGAGTTTTAACCACTGATTAAAAATCTAACTTTTCTACCTAGTGTTTGCTAAATTTGATGATTTTTTTTTTATTTTGCAACATATCAAACTCTTTCGAGAGCATATAATGAAGTAAAATTTTCAAAGCACTTTATTGCTTACTTCATTTTTAAATAGTAAGTTTAAACGGGATACTTAAAATTATACTTTTCATACCTCTTAAATGCTAAAATCCATCAAAGTTGTAACTTTGCGAATTAAAAAATTCTTTGGGAAGGATAATATGATGAAGTAAAAGTTCTAAAACACTGAATTGTTTTGGTCATTTATAAGACTGAGTTTTTGTTTTTTCAACTACTTATCAAAATATTTATTTTTCTTACCAAATTTCATGATTTTTTTAATTTCGAAACGGAGTACACATCAAGTTATATGAAAATAAAAATCTTTGCTCTAGAGATTAGTTAAATGGAATTTTTTTTAAAACAAAGTCTTAAACGGCGATATTCACAACTTTTAACTGGTGAAGGTGAATACAGACAGTCGAGATCGAATATCCTTCCATTACCCGCGAATCTGATATCCATTCGCACCTAAAAATGTCACAGGCACAACTGTATTTGATAATTAATTTATAATATCAAAATATATGAAACAAATAAAAGATACGAAAATTTGAATAAAAAATAGAGAATTATAAGCGATAAACAGAATAAACGATTTTGATTGGTTTAATTAAACCCTGAATA
This sequence comes from Modiolus philippinarum, assembly GCA_002080025.1. Lineage (NCBI taxonomy): Eukaryota > Metazoa > Mollusca > Bivalvia > Mytilida > Modiolidae > Modiolus > Modiolus philippinarum. The sequence continues at coordinate 11,204 of MJUU01015432.1, read as the reverse complement.
CCGTTTTCCGTTTCTAATTGGACGAACGTTAAATATCAAATAGCGATTTCCGTTTCTCGCTTCTCATTTGCTAAAACTATGAATAGCGTTTTTGGTTTAAACCCGAATTTCCTATACCGATTGGTATGGCACGCGATAGTAACAAAAATGCGGTATACCTAGTATTTCGAACGAAAACTAGGGTTTTCGGCGAAATACTATGTATACCGATCGGAAACCCCTAGAAAACGTGCGGTATACCTAGTATTTCGCACGAAAACCCCTAGTTTTCGTTCGAAATACTAGGTATACCGCATTTTTGTTACTATCGCGTGCCATACATGGGGGCCTTTTTCAATGGTTTGATAGATTTGTTTTACCTGTATTTAATGTGATCTCATTAACGATGAAATGGGATTAAAAACAAGGGCTCAACAGCTCTGTGGGAGCCTTTAGCTCACATGTATAGAGCGTGCAGCCAATTGTGTGGAGTGAGGAGCCCTCCTTTAGAGCCCGGAGTCCTAGTGTTAGAGCCCAGAGCCTTTATGCACAATGTAGGTGCCCGGATTCACACGTTAAAAAGGGCTGGACCCATAAATCATAGCTAGTGTTATTTTCCAAATGAAGGAATCTGGTTGATGCACATGAGACAAAATTTATACAAATACATGAGGAAAAAACAATGCAGCAACGCTTTTATTTATCTTCTTTATCTTGAAGTCACCATGAGGCCTTCAAAAAAAGCTTTTCTCATATCACATAGTAAATTCAAGAGACTGCCCCTAGGACTGGTTTAAGAGGACTTAATTGCTACATCCATGTATGATATCTTTGTATCATTCTATTATATTTATATATATAAGAGTCTACGTCTAGTGCAGTGTGGAGATAGTAAAACGATTCCCCGTGCTTTGGGTATATACTAATTTATAACATCAGTTATGGTGTACATATGCTTGAGAGAATTTCTCATTTACATGTGTGTGCACTATCTACATTTTTTTATTTTGGATATTTAATTTTCTTTTTCAAATCAAATTGATATTGTTCTGTCGATGAGATTACAATGGTCGTATATCTATTAACTTTCTCTGTATAACATTTTGTCTTGCGAAGGATGACGGTGTTGGTAAGACTGCTTTGCCCATTTTTATCTGTTTGATGCCAACCCTGCAGCAATAAGAAAATTACATGACTGTAGCATTGAAAGACATGAAGCGAGAGATACCAACAAGTCAATCAATGCTAGGGGTCGTCATGAGCTATTGAGGTATAATCAATTGAGGTATAATCAAGTTTTATTTTTCTTCTATATCTTGAAGTCAACATGAGGCCTTCAAAAAGGCTTTTCTCATATCTCATAGTAAGTTCAAGAGACAGCCCGTAGGACTGGTTTGAGCGGAATTCATTGCTCATTGTCAAAATTTGCTACACCCATGTATGATATCTTTGTATCCTTCTATTTTATTTATATAAATTTACCGTAACTTCGGTATGTATGATAAAGAAAGGAAATGGGGTAAATGTCAAGGAGACAACATCCCGTATGTAGGTTAAAACGACCCAACACAAAGCATTTAGTAATAGTTGTTAGTTACCACTGGGTGCCTCTTCTGGTGGACTGTTAGTCCCCGAGGGTATTCACCAGCCCAGTAGTCAGTACTACGGTGCTGCCCGAAAGCCGATTGTATTTGGAACCTTACAATATCTAATTTTTGTAAATTTTGTTGAAACTAAGGAGTATCTCTCTCATGCACAGCTCTGTCCTTAGCTGATTTTGGCTTTCTATTATTTAGGTCTTATGTGGTGATTTGTTCTCCGTAATTTTCAAACATCTTTGACTTTTATGGTCTTCCAACGTTTAGATTTTATCTGCACTGAAGAGACATAAGTTGTCGAAATGTGCATATGCAGAATCCAAATTCACCGGTATTTAGTTATTTGCTTATTGTTGAAGGATTCATGATGACTCTAAGACGAGGAACAATAATTAAATCGTTATTCTACGAGGAACAATAATTTAATCGTTGTTCTACGAGGAACAAAAATTAAATCGTTGTTCTACGAGGAACAACATTTAAATCGTTGTTCTACGAGGAACAATAGTTAAATCGTTGTTCTACGAGGAACAACAATTAAATCGTTGTTCTACGAGGAACAATAATTAAATCGGTGTTCTATTGTTAGTTGATTGTCCTTGTATTTGTTGCGATCTTATCGTATGTACATATACATTCTGTTTAGTACGGAGGTGAATATGAAAAAGAAAGGAAATGGGGTAAATGTCAAGAAGACAACATCCCATATCCAGGTTAAAATATATTTTTTATTTTGTAATAAGAAATCAGTTTTGGCATGTCGCATCTGTTTTTTACTATCCAAACATTAAAGCATCTCATGAGACTCGTCGTTTTTCCCCAGTTATGATTCAAGCATCTTCTATATATTTGCACTTCCTAAATTAATCTGTCAAAACATGAACAGATGTCTGTCCAGTGAGCTGTGTCCTTATTTTTACCATAGGACAGATTTACATCATAAAGGAGCATGATAATTTAAGTGATATAATTTAGGTCCTATATACTACGATCAGTAAGTAACAATGTCTGAAATTAAGAAATTTCATTGAATATCTTCTTCGTAGGAAAATCCAACTTCGGCTGATATTTCGTAGATTCAACGCTCTTCGGGTTAATTGCTAATTGCTCTTTCATACTTTTTTATTGCAAGACTAAACGAGACATATGGTGTCGAAAAAAAAACTTCAGTTTGAGATGTTCATTGCACAATGTTCCCGTGGTCGCTTGTTCTCATTGTTATAACTGATCGGTTTACAAGTTTCTTATAACTGTATTGAGATATGCCTGCTCAAAACTAACCAAATTATTAAGCGAATGGGTTTGAGATTATATTTTACAATTGTTGCTGCAGGTGAAAGGAAAGATTATTGACCTGTAACTGCAAGGTTAATTCGAAGATTAAGCTGAAGATTAATTCTTTATTCGTCGACGATAACAGTCCATGTTTATCAATGCAAGATCGTTTTGCATTTAGTAATAGTTGTTAGTTACCACTGGGTGCCTCTTCTGGTGGACTGTTAGTCCCCGAGGGTATTCTTTACTTTAACTGGATTAAGTGATAATTCACTGCCAATTTCTGTCTATAAACGAAGAGGAGAAGATAACAGGAAACAGATACAAGGCTGAAAATCACAATCACAATCCATCATGGAACTGTACATGGAAAATACCAATAAAAAAAAACGAGACAAACGGAGTCAACGATAAGAAGTTTGGATAACCGGACTTGGTGTCAAGAACTTAAGGTTAAACATTAATGGTTACCTAAACCTCCCCTTTTCTCTATCCCGTTTTCCTATCGTAAAACTAGAAAAACTGAGGAAAGCTCACTAATATATATCCCCGCTCCCCAAATGACTCCTTAAGAAAATCAATCAACAAACAAAAATCAAGTCATATCAAATCTGTAAAAAGCTGGTGCAGAAGGGCAATATCCACTTAACGTTCTGTGAAAGTTTCATTGAATTTCACCAAGTGGTCTAGGAGGAGTTCTCGCAACAAAGTGTGTACAACCATGGCGGACAGAATAACGAACGGACAGACGGACGCACTGACACCATTATTACTATATACCGCCCTCTAAAGCGGGAGGATATAATAAATATACACATAAAACCCAATACTGAAATAATAAAAGAAAACTTTATTTTGAGAGGTGCTAGATGGCTGAAGGAGCCTAGTCTGCTGGTAAAACACGGTCGAACTAAGGAAGAAAATGAAACTCAAATTTCCCGGGGGATTTTGAAAATAACAAAATACAGAAGCATTGAATCATTGGTTAAAAATGACAAAATACCGAAGGTACTGTTAATTATTCATCATGGATTTCAGTGGACATCAGCATTATCATTGAAAGGCCATATACCTGTAAAATGTTCAGGTCATTGGATCCAAAAGTCAGTTTATTCGTGTATAATATCTGCCAATTTCGCTTATTTCATAACAAAGTTGCATCCC
>MJUU01015431.1:0-31481 GCA_002080025.1 Modiolus philippinarum | reverse complement strand
TATTAGTTTTTAAACATATTTGAGTTAATGGTCTTCAAAACGTTTAGATTTTATCTGCACTGAAGAGACATAAGTTGTCGAAATGCGCATATGCAGAAATTTAATTCACAATAACTTCGGTTTTTGTTATTTGACAATTATTGATCTCCCTTGCACTTTCGATATCCAAGAATGAAAAGTATTCTCTATTGTCATATATGATGGCATTATAACATTTATTCTTTAAAAAAGAGGCCTTTGATAATTTAAAATGCATTTGCAGCAAAAGTAGCTTTGTGGCAATAATTTTGAAAAAAAATGAAAATGGCAGTCTCCGGAAATATCCGGAATTTTTTTTGGCGATTATTCTAGAAACGTACACATGACGCCATTTTTGTTACAAAATGTCTATATTTGGTTATTGAATTTTACGAATTAATCTTTATTTCAAAGCATTACAATGTTTTTAATGATTTTTTTAGCTCACCTGGCCAAAGGCCATGTGAGCTTTAGCCATCAATCGGCGTCCGTCGTCCGTCCGGCCGTTAACTTTTCTTCAAAGATCTTCTCCTCTGAAACTACCGGACCAATACTAACCAAACTTTGTCTGAATCATTACCACGGTATGGTCTTTCAAGTTTATGATTTTTATGGCTGTAGACCAAACAACATGGCCGCTGTTACTAAAAATAGAACTTAGGGTCAAATTGCCGTTTTTTTGCAAATTACTCGAAAACCGTTACAGATATAAAAATCTGACATGAAGTAAAAATGATCAGCATGATGAGATGTATCCGGCGTGCATTTTTGAAGAATATCCGATAACCGGTCTTGGAGTTATTGCCCCTTTTCTGTAAAATTTTCGTTTCTTTTTCTCGTTACTTTTAGTCTTATATATTGAAAATTGTGGAAGACAGAAGTGAAATTTTAATTACAAAAATGATCAGCATAGTAGGATCCACATTTCCTGCAATTTTGAAAAAAATCTGACGAGCCACATAGGAGTTATGGTCCTTTTTTCTTTGAATTTTTACGAATTTTTAACATTTTTACTTTTATTTCAAAAACTGTTTGAGATGGAGGTTAAATGTGAATTACAAAAGTGTTGAGCTTTTCCAGGACTACAATTTCTACCTATGTCCAGCAGATTAGCATCTCATCCAAGATGGCCGCCACTAGGGAACATAGTTTAACATAGGACCCTATGGGAAATCTATTCAGAGATCTTCTCCTCTGAAACCACTGAGCCAATGTGGACTAAATTTTGTCACAATAGTCCTCAGGTGGTCCTCTTTAAAGTTTGTGATTTTTTGGTTGTACCTCATCAAAGATGGCTGCCAGTGGGGAACATAGTTTAACATAGGGACCCTATGGGAAATACATTCAAAGGTCTTTTCTCCTCTGAACCTATTGAGCCAATTGGAACCAAACTTAGTTACAATTGTCTTTGGGTGGTCACTTTCAAAGTTTGTAATTTTTATGTTCATACCTCATTCAAGATTGAAAATGTAACTTCTGGTGAACTGATTTATAGTATGAATGGGTGGTCTTTTCGTGACAATGAATAAAACCAGTCACCAGATGAGCGATACAGGCTCATGTGAGCCTCTAGTTGTTAAATTTTGAACGATTTTGATTCAGTTACTTTGACTTGGTCCAAATTGGAGTTCTACAAGGTGACGCTTTTAACCCCGAATTTCGTACAGTTTAGACAAGTTTTCAATGTTTACGGCATTACCATCTGTAAGGTAACATTTCAACCTTTCATATGAGCCAAAAAACCTTCATGAGGCTTTTTGGGTCATTTAAACTTTTAAACTAAGCGACTTTTCTAATACTCTTCGCTATACTAATAACATTTTTATGAAAGACTTACAAAGAATAAAATAAAAGGAAATCTACCTTTAAATATATAGCCATAGCATATGCATACATCTACATCTATGTTGCTACCTAAGTACCAAAAAGTAACAAACGGTACTACACTGAAGAACAGTTAATCAAGATACTGGAATTTCTCATTGACAACATATTTTTCCAGTTTGTAGGCAAGATATTCCAGTTGGTAAGAACCGTGCTCATTTCTTAGTCGACATGTTTTCGTGCATTTACAAAAAAGAATTTCTTTAACATAAAATCAAAGACGATAAAATTCTGGAATTTAGATCCTTCAGTTTCTCCAACAGATGTATTGCTGATGTTTTTATCACTTAAGGTAGATGGGTAGTCCAAAATTTTTTCCATAGATTTTCTTAATTTTCTCAGGAAAGTTTCCTTATTATATTAGCATTGAAATAAAAAAATAAAAAAGGGGGGTCACCGTGCTTGCTTTTAAAATAACTGATATCAAAATAATCAAATATTTCTAATGAATATATAGGGAAAAACAGGTATATTGTTGATTTCTTTAAAACTATTCCATAGATTTTTTTCTACTTTATTCATGTGTTAGTCCTTTGAACATACTTTTAAAAAATATAAAGAAAAATGGGGGTCACCGACTTTGTTCTCCATAAAATTTATAAAATGTGAATTTTCATAGTGATATCTATGTAAAATATTTTTATCAGATTATCTCCCTTTTTCAAATATCTTGTTCCAACTTATTTAATTATCAAGTAACCAAGCCTCGTCTTATTAGATAAAGACATGTAAATTCAACTCCATGTAGGTCCTTTGCATATTGTATTATGAATATAATATTGATTGATTTATTACAAATAAAAATATTTGCATATTTAAAAAGCAGATAATACCACAACAACATAAATAACGAATTCAAAATGGTGGAAGACTACTGATCTACCTTAACTATAGTAGGTTTACTAAAATCTATTAATATATCCACCAGAACTTGAAATACAGGGGACAACAGACAATGACATTTTTGTTCTGTTTTAAGATTAACAATTTCACCCCTATTATGCTGCGTTCTCTGTGAACAGTTTAGGTAAGAAGAGTTTAATTTAGTTTAGTCCGGTTGGGTCATGTTTAGCCCGGTTGAGAAAAATGTCAACAAATTTCTTTTTTATATAACATTGGATAACGTTTTGTTCCGGTCCAGGATAATGTTTAACATTAACCTTTACCGAAACTTTACCCAGCATAATAGGGGTGAATTTCATTCAAAACCTAAGACTTGAATATATGACAAAAGAGACGATTTCTATTTGATCTATGAAAAAGACGTTCAAAAATCTTCTCAGAAACTATAGTAAAATTTAAACCATACTTCATCACAATGATTTTTCAATGGTCCCTTTCAAAAAAGGTATCCGACAGGTCCGTACCTTATCCAATATGGCTGCGAGCGGGCAACATAGTTTTGACATTGGACGCTATGGAACAGACATTCAAATATCTTCTCAGAAACTACTACAATTAAAACTAAAATTAGCCACAATGGTCCTTAGATGTCCCACTCAAAAAAGGTATCCGGCAGGTCCGTACCTCATTTAAGATGGTCACCAGAGGGGAACATAGTTTTATCATTTGGCCCTATGGAAAAGAAATTCAAAGATCTTCTTCTCAGAAACTACTCGTTCAATTGTAACCAAAATTAGATACAATGGTCCTTAGATGGTCCCTTCTAAAAAGTTTAAGTGGCAGTTGCGTTCCTTATCCAAGATGGCCGCCAGCGGGAACATAGTTTTAACATTGGACCCTATGGAAACTTAAGACATTTGAAGATCTTCTCAGAAACTACTAGTCCAATTTAACCCAAAGTTGGCCACAGTGGTTCTTATATTGTCGCATTCAAAAAAGTTATCCGGTGGGTTCGTACCTCAACCAAGATGGCTGCTTGCGGGAACATATTTTTTAACATTGGACCCTATGGAAAGACATCCAAAGATCTTCTCAGAAACTACTAGTCCAATTAGACCAATACTTAGTCAAAAAAAGGTATTTGGCAGGTCCGTACATCATCTAAGATGACCGCCAGCGGGGATCATAGTTTTAACATTGTACCCTATGGAAAAACATAACTTATCAGATACTACTTCTCCAATTAAAACCAAGCTTCGCCACAATGGTCCTTAGATGGTCCCATGCAAAAAAGGTATCCGGCTGGTCCATACCTCATCCAAGATAGTTCCTGCGGGGAACATAGTTTTAACATTGGACCCAATGGATTTAAAGGGGAACCCCTGTCCAAATTTTTACTTGAATGGTGGTCTTATATGGGTCTTGTTATGGTTGGTGGAACTCTCAGTTGCCATGGAAACTAGGCCAGAAAACTAAAATTTTAGAAAAAAAGGATATTCTGCTAGACATTCTAATTATAATTTCAGCAATATGTATTAACTAGATTACAAGGGAACCCCTGCCCAATACTTTTTAAATTGGGACTCTGAATGTTTGAATTTCAGCAATATGAATTACATTTGTACATTGATTATAAGGGGAACCCTTGCCAATTTTTGTTTTTGTTTTTTAATGGTGTTTTGTTATGGGTTGTAATGGTAGTGGAGCTTTCATGGGAACCAAACAAGAAAACTGTAATTTTATAGAAAAAAAATATTATGTCTAATTGTATGTTTTAGATATTCAGGTGAGCAGACGTATTCATCGGAGCAGAGAATTCAAATATTATCGAAAACCGTGATATGGTATAAATCTCATTTTTTTAAGATTGTGGATAAGTGTTTGAAAATGGCACACATAAACACTTGGTGTCCACATAAGGAATAAGAGAAGATGAACATGAATCTATTCTTGCCTGACATAGCTGACGACGAAGATATGGCTTTAACAAAATTAAGAAAATGGAAAGAGCAGCCAACCAGGCTAGGAGCAGGGTTGGCAGATATTTGGAAGCTGAAGAACAAGGTATAGCTAATTGTGAAATGATAGAAGAGGATATGGATCAACTAATGTCTAAATATTCGCAGTTACCTCTGTATGAGCTACAACTACAAGATGAAACACTTCTTACTAAAGTCATGCCAATGATTGCAGGTCTAGTTGCTGAGAAGGCTATGAATAAATTATGTAATACAAAATGTTCGTTTTTTAAGTAGGAGTCAGAAAATTTAAGACCATGTTGGAGAACTATCTTTATAAAATATGATAAAATATGATAAGTGATAATCAATTTATATGAATGATATATGTGCAATTTCCAAGCTTAAACAGAGAAGGAGGAGTTGACATATTTATGAAAGTATTTAAAACAAGTGTCATTCCAACGAATTTCACCAGACAGTGTAGATGCCCCTTTGGGAGCAATATTCATAGGAATATATATTTTACTTTTAATGCAGTTAGTTTTGCTAGTCCAAACAAATAGTAAAACGGAAAGAATAGAAAATTGGACTCAGGCAATGTAAAATAAAATCAAATGCTGTTAAGTTCGGTTTCTGGGAAATTAATATATGCACTATTTTATCTATATCATTTTTTCTGTTGTAATTATTACTGGAATCATAACGCAAAACGCCTATTTACTTCTAGGCACTTAAAATTTATGAAATGTTAGAACTTTTATAAATGATTATTTACATAACTTTGTCGGGATCCTCGTGGCAATCAAAGAAACATCAACAAGCAAAATTATCATTCCACCTAGAATAGACAGATCTGAAATCTCGTTTTGAATAATGTTGCAGTATAATGAAAATGTCTTGCTATTTGCGACTGATGTTTAAATTTTGACTAGATCTAGCATTGAGGCGTTTCATATTACTTGCACTTATACATGGCTACGATTTAACATGACCAGTGATGCAGGCAACGTTATGTCTTCCTGAACATGATTGGTTCTTTCATGCATCGGTTCATTTAAGGGAGTATGAGCGTCAGATTTCAGAGGCATTCGATATCCTCGGGTTTTATCCACTCAAACAGTGTTAAATGTTTTGCACATGTATCATGTATTCTCGGTCATAGGTCACTTTACAATGTATTCAATAAACAATGTATGAAATTATATAAAATTCCAATTATATTTTCATATATTTTAAGGCATAAAAATATTTAATGGAAATTGAAGAAAACTCTAGAGAGAACTGTTTCCCGCCGAAATTTTGACGTCCTTTATATCAAATTTTCTTACATGGATTTCCAAACTTTTTTGCTCATGTTGTTCTATTAGCAAAGTTCTTCAAAACAAAAGGTCAGAATTTAATTCTAATTACAAAATTTCTGACACTCATACTCCATTAAGAAAATTTTGTTAACCTAAGGAGCATCTTCCTCCTGCATAGCTCTGTCCTTAGCTGATTTTGGCTTTCCTTTGTAGATCCTATTGGTATTTAATTCTCTGTCAGTTTTACACATATTTCGGTTTATGGATTTGCAAATGTTTTGAATTGATCTGAACTGAAGAGACAAATGTTGTCGAAATGCACATATGATGAAACTAAATTAACAATAACTTCGGTACAGTGTATTTTGTTATTCATTTGATGTCGTATATTAACTTACGTCTTTACACTGCTGCAAGCTGAATAATCGGTGGAAAATGAAGTACAAAAAAGAAGAAATGCCTGCATGTGATGAAAATTTAGCAAGCGAACGTTAACACAGCTTGTAGAAAATCAAAGAAAATAATTTCTCTAATTTCTATCCAGTTTTCACATTTCCTGAACGGTGTGGAAACATTTGTTCTCCTCTCTAGAGAGGAGAACAAGTTTCGTGACATTTCCCGCCAAATTTATTCGGAATACAATCCTCGGTGTTTTTCGTCCAGTCATTAGAGAAACAGTTTCCATAATTTAAACACGTTAATTATGAAATTTCTCGCATCTCGTTAAATAAATTTTCAAATGTTTAAAAGCTCGGCAAGCCTCGCTTTCAAACATTTGCACAATTTATTTAACTCGATGTGAGAAATTTCATAATCAAATAGTTCTTGTTGTGGAAACTATATTTCTCTAATTTCTATTCAGTTTTCACATTCCCTGAACGGTGGTGAAACATTTGTTCTCCTCTCTATGGAGGGGAACAAGTTTCGTGATATTTCCCGCCAAATTTATTCGGAATACAATCTTCGGTGTTTTTCGTCCAGTCATTAGAGAAACAATTTCTCTGATAAATTGGCTGAAGTTTTAGACAACCCATTGGTTTAGAGAATCACGTGATGAATTATGTCACATGATTCAATCCTCAGGACAAACAAAATGGTGAATCAGTGTCGAATGAGGTGGTATACTGATCTTGAGTCGGATACTGTTTGTCATCTAAGGTCGAATGAGGGTTAAGTTAACGTATCCGTAAGGGTAAACTGATCTTGAGTCGGACACTTTTATTTTTAATCGTTTGTCATCTTCTAACGATCAAAGGAAACATAATAGTATTTCATCATAGATTTGGTAATTTAAAAGCATTTTATAAACAAGCTGTGGTCAAAAGCAACCAAGTAAAGTTATACGTCTAGAATAAAATCATGGATCCAGAGACATTACTTACGTGTTTTATATGTCTCTGATGGAACTAACTAGATAACATGAGAACTAAAACTGATAGTTTTTTTTTTAAGCATTCCTTAAATCATTATTCTATTTTTTCTTAAATTAATAGGGGTTTGATATAAATTCTCGTTTTTCGAATTGTTATGTTGCACTTGTCCTATATCTTGATTCCATTGAGAACATAATGACATACTACGCTAATGAATAAAAATATACATATTTTTTCATTTTGTGTGTGTGTGTGTGTGTGTGTGTGTTTTATTACTTTTCGATTTTATTTTATTTTTGAATATTTTATCCTAATGAGAATTGAATTTTTTGTATTTCTTGAAAATATAACGGTAAGACTGCTATCTATTTAATGTATTTCGCTTCTGACATAAAAAAGATATGTTGATAAAGACTTTAAAAAATATATGAAAAAAATAATGAAAATGAAGAAAGATAATGAAAATTGTAAATGAAAATGTAAATGCATTTGATTGATTAATTGAATAGTGTGAAAAAATATAGATTTCATTAAGGCAAACTCGTTATCACTTCTCAACTCTTTAATTAACAATAGGTGTCATCATTAAAGTAACCATTTTTCAACGGGAAATTTTATAAAATAATATGGTGTTCTGAGTTTTTATTATATAAAATAGAGATGCATATAATTAGAAATATGAATTAGTAGAAGATATAAATTTATTATAATAGTACGTGTTTGTTTCCGAAAATAACACCCAATTTCAGTTCTACATATAAAAATTTAAAATTCTATTAAAAAATACATTTTTCTTCCATATTTAATCAAATCTAATGGGAATCTAGGTGTTCTGTGGTATTTTTATGGTGTTATGTGGTATTCTGTGGTGTTCTGTGGTAAAAAGACGCACCCTCTGAGGAACTAAATTTCTGACCCAAAAAATTAAGGTACAGATCCTGATTGCCAATTTTGGTCCAATCCTTAGACAGACGATAGGGAAAGAAGGAGTCAGAATTTCTAGGTAAGATTATTTCAACATTTCAACCAGGTGCCGGTTTCACTTGATAGCAAATAATACAGTTAATACAAAACAGCCTAGAGTGAACGATACCTCTGTTGCTCTAAGGTCGTAACGGGAACGAGTGTGTATATATGTAAGCCAAAATAGTATCCTGTGAAATAAGTTCCAAATGGAACAAATGTTATTGATATATCTATGAGATTTATTCCGTCTGGAGATTATTTCACCAAGTGAACAGTAAATACTCTCCAACTGGAGATTATTTCACTGGATGAGCTATGAAATTTGTTCCTTTGGAACTTTTTTCACAGCGGATACTATAAACCGATACAAATACCTGGGACTAATATAACAGGGATATGAAACTATGTAACAAACCAGTTTGATCGAATAAAAAGCGGTGTCCAGGCTACGATTTTCGGCTGTAACTTTTGATTTACTCAACATAAAATTATTCTAAAAAATTTGCCGAAAAGCTGATTTATCGTGTATTTACAACATTAAATTTTCATTCACACAACAATGAAATCCTAATTAAAAATGGGTAATAAATACACCGGGGATTGTTTTCTTGTGTATAGAGGTCGTAAAATTATCGAGAAACCTTCCAATAAACAAATGACAGTTATCGATGATTAACTCGTTAGTTTACCTGTCAAATTCCATCCTACAATTACGAAATTTTATCAGTATAAAGCTCTTTGTATTGGGTTTATATTCATATATAATTTATGCAGGAAAGATTTTTAACAGTGCTGATAAATTTTGACTGGTGTGACCACGCTCATGCAATTTTTAGAAATAAATTTTTGATTTCAAAGACTAAACTTTTCCCTGTGTATTTTACAGCTAAATTTTTAACTAAATTTAAAGAAAAATATACCATGATTCGCATCGAAGTTTCATCTTTTCAATCATATAAATTTTGTAGCATTAAATATTTTGGGAAAAATAGGAAGTGTACTCAAAAAACGTCATGAAGTGTAAAATTTCGCGGTATATTTCTAAAAAATTCAAAATTATGCAAGTTTAAGAGCAAAGTTTGTGTACTTTGGAATAAATTTATTTTACAAAAAATATACTATGATTTTCAGCAATCTTTTTTGTACAAAATGGTGTTCTTTGTATTAAAATCGGTGGAAAAATGTAGCTGTAAAGTGTACTAAAACTTTCCTATGTTTCAACAGAGAAATGCTAAAAAATACGACGATTTACAGTTAAATCTGCCGAGACACCGAAATTGTAAGAAATGTGAATATTTCAAATCCCTGTTATATTAGTCCCAGCATATACTGATCTTGAGTCGGACACTTTTATTTTTAATAGTTTGTCATCTGAAGAACTAAAGTTCTGACCAAACAATTAAGGTACAGATCCTGATCACTGATTGCCCATTTTCTATCTTTTGAGATATATTTGAAAAGTCGGGTTTTCATTATGTGGTTGAACTTATTCTGTACAAATGACCATAATTATTCATTTTTCTAAAATATTTTACATTATCATATCCTTTCGAAGAAGTTTTATATGTCGCGATATTGCTTTTTATAAACCTTAACATAAATATGTTTGAAAAGTCAGGCTTTTTTCATGCGGTTGAACATATTCTTTACAAATGACCAAAAATATTCATTTTACTAAAATATTTTACATGATCATATCCTTTCGAAGAAGTTCTATATGTCGGGGTATAGCTTTTTTAGCTCACCTGACCAGAAGGGTCAGTGTGAGCTATTGCCATCACTTGGCGTCCGGCGTCCGTCGTCCGTCCGTCCGTTCGTCCGTCCGTTAAACTTTTCACATATTCATCTTCTCCTCTGAAACCACTGAAGCAAATTCAACCAAACTTTACAGGAATGATGTATGGAAGGTCCTTTACAAAGATTGCTCATTTCGTTCCGATCCGATAAAAAACATGGCCGCCAGCGTGGAACTTAGCTTTAACATTAAACCCTATGGGAAAAATCACATTTTCATCTTCTGCTCTGAAAAGGCTGAAGCAAATTGAACCAAACTTTACAGGAGTGATGTACTTTAGGTCCTTAACAAAGATGGCACATTTCGTTCCGATCCGACGAAAACATGGCCTCCAGCAAGGAACATGGTTTAACATAGGACCTTATGGGAAAATCACATTTTCATCTACTCCTCTGAAACCACTGAAGCAAATTCAACCAAACTTTACAGGAATGATGTACTTAAGGTACTTTACAAAGATTGCTCATTTTGTACCGATCCAATAAAAAACAGGGCCGCCAGCGCGGAACTAAGGTTTAACATTGGACCCTATGGGAAAAATCACATTTTCATTTTCTGCTCTGAAAAGGCTGAAGCAAATTGAACCAAACTTTACAGGAATGATGTACTAAAGGTCCTTAACAAAGATCGCTCATTTTGTTCCGATCCGATGAAAAACATTGCGACCAGCACGGACCTATGGGAAAATCACATTTTCATCTACTCCTCTGAAACCACTGAAGCAAATTCAACCAAACTTTACAGGAAAGATGAAGGTCCTTTACAAAGATTGCTCATTTCGTTCTGATCCAATAAAAAACATGGCCGCCAGCTCGGAACTTAGGTTTAACATTGGACCCTATTGGAAAAATCACATTTTCATCTTCTGCTCTGGAAAGGCTGAAGCAAATTGAATCAAACTTTACAGGAATGATGTACTAAAGGTCCTTAACAAAGATTGCTCATTTCGTTCCAATCCGATGAAAAACATGGCGGCCAGCATGGAACATGGTTTAACATAGGACCCTATTGGAAAATCACATTTTCATCTACTCCTCTGAAATAACAGAAGCAAATTCAATCAAACTTTACAGGAATGATGTACTAAAGGTCTTTTAAAAAGATTGCTCATTTTGTTCCCATCCGATAAAAAACATGGCCGCCAGTGCGGAACTTAAGTTTAATATTGAACCCTATGGGAAAAATCACATTTTCATCTTCTGAAGCCAATTGAACCGAACTTTACAGGAGTGATTTACTTACGGTCCTTAACAAAGATGGCTCATTTTGTTCCAAGCCGACGAAAAACATGGCCGCCTGCACGGAACATGGTTTAACATAGGACCCTAAGGGAAAATCACATTTTCATCTACTCCTCTAAAACAACTGAAGTAAATTCAACCAAACTTTACAGGAATGATGAATGGAAGGTTCTTTACAACGATTGCTCATTTAGTTCTGATCCAATAAAAACATGGCCACAGTGTGGAACTTAGGTTTAACATTGGACCCTATGGGAAAAATCACATTTTCATCTTTTCCTTTGAAACTGCAGAAGCAAATTCAACCAAACTTTACAGGAAGGATGAATAGAAGGTCCTTAACAAAAATTGCTCATTTCTTTACAATCCGTTAGAAAACATGTCCGCCAGCACGGAACATAGTTTATCATTGATCACATTTTCATCTACTCTTCTGAAACCACTGAAGCAAATTCAACCTAACTTTACAAGAATGATGACTGAAGGTACTTTACAAAAATTGCACATTTCATTTCAATCCGACAAAAAACATTGCCTCAAGTGCAGAACATAGTTTAACATTGGAGCCCAGTATGAGAAAACCATCCTTTTCATCATCTTCTCTCAAAACATACTAAATGTATAAAAGGTCCTTTGCAAAAATTACTCATTTCAATAGGATCAGACAAAACACACGGGTGCTAATTGAGAACATACCTATACACCCTACCCCATTGGTAAAAAATATTATCATTTTTGGTCATGCATGGCATAGAAGCGTTTTTTCAGGTGAGCGATACAGGCTCAGTCTCTGAGCCTCTAGTATGAATCTTAACATAAATATGTTTGAAAAGTCAGGCTTTTTTCATGCGGTTGAACATATTCTTTACAAATGATCAAAAAATATTCATTTTACTAAAATATTTTACATTATCATAATATTTCGAAGAAGTTCTATGTGTCGGGATATAGCTTTATATGAATCTTAACATATATATGTTTGAAAAGTCAGGTTTTCGTTATGCGGTTGAAACTTATTGTTTTCAAATGACAATATTTATTCATTTTTCTGGAATATTTTACATTATCATATCCTTTCGAAGAACTATTATATGTCGGGATATAGCTTTTTTAAGAATCGTAACATAAATATATTTCAAAAGTTAGGATTCAATTATGTGGTTGAAATTTTTTCTTTACAATTGACCAAAATTATTCATTTTTGGTATCGCCCGCGACAAAAGGCGCGGAAAGCGGCGAGACATATGCGTACAAAGTATGCTTTCTTGATTACATTTTCTGTTAATTTTTCTGTTAAAATTGGGTAGTAAAAATGTGTGATATTAGGATGTTTTCATAACTAATTAAGGGTTGATTTGACAATAGGGGTAATAAACCATTGATCATACACCTTGTTGTTATTGATTTCAAGCGAAATCATTATGAAAACAATTTGATGAAATGTTTAAATTAATTTGCATTTGACATGTCTCTGGGTAGTGTGTGCATCTGATTTTATTAAATCCCATGAAAAGTTGCATAGTTGACAATTTTCGGATGTCAAAATAAAAAAAAAACCAAGGACGAATAAAGCAATTACCATATTCCATTCATCCCAGTTAGCAGACGTATCTTATTTCACATAATAAGCGAAAAACAAACCCTTTAAACATGTAAAATATTAATATACATTCACTTCTTATTTCATTTCTTTCTTTTTTTATCTGCATTAAAATTCATTTTTAAGTGTTTTGTTCCCAAGAAGTTGGTGCATAATTTTGTACGGAGGTACCCTAACAATATAAATATATATTGAGTTTCTGGTCTTCCAAACGTTTAGATTTTATCTGCACTGAAGAGACATAAGTTGTCGAAATGCGCATATGCAGAAAGTAAATTCACAGTAACTTCGGTATTTAGTTATTATCCGCTATATACTTGGGAATACACAGTCATAACTTTTCATTAATGCAAATTTCTAAAGTAATCAAAATAGAATACGCCTATCAAACAAGGAATTATCTTTTGATCGGAAATTTGTGATTTAAATTTTTTTTATCATTTATGACCGAAGCCTAGAAGAGAAAATATCGTAATATGATTTTATTTTTCAAATTTGCAAATGCTGAAATATAAATAAATGTGTATGAATCACTGTAAATTACGTAACATATTAATCCGATTACAATCGAAAAAATATGTACTTGATTAACCTAATGACGTAATTCCCTGTATGGACTTAGAAAATTTTCGCTCTGGATTCGAAAATCCTCACTTTTAACATAAAATGGAACTATTTTGGAAAACAAACTGAATATTGAAAATTAGATAGACTAACAGATTAAACTTAATACAACATAGCATTTTGAACGCTGAAATTCATATTTAAAGTAATAAAAAGAAATTTGATGTAAAACAAGACAAAATGCCATTTTCGTATTTCGGCTTCATTTCTATTGGGAACGACATGTGCAAATCTTAAATTAAAAAGGAAATATCTTAACATTAACCGATTTTCAATCTGAAAACGCTAAACAGTACTAAAATGATGGGACTTTTCGGTGATATGTACGCGAATATCAGAATATCTGCGGTTTCAGAACTTCATCTAAGGTGATCTTTATCAAAATAATATGACCTTTTAAGTTTCTATTTATTTTGTTTGTCTGGCACTAATGTAATGTTAGTCCCAGATTTTTTGTTTCCATAGATTGCATATTCCAGGATGGTGATTTTATAAGGGGTTCTTCTATAAATGTGATATTTTGTCCTGTGTCACGTGATCTTGATTAAGTGAAAATTTTAAAGAACGGAAACAAAATCGGTAATTGGTAAATCACCTATTGCAAACGCCTAATTTAATTTATTATACTTTATGCAAATTTCTTACATTATCCGTTTATTTCATCGGATAATCGGCATTTGTTAATTTTTACTAACGTTTCATTAGCCACGCCCATCATTAGCAACATGTTTTAATCATTAGCAACGGGAGTTAATGTCTAAATTAACGCTCGCTCCGATAAATGATGTCATCGATATATACAGATTCTTATGATCTCGTCACTTTTGTTGTTGACAACAATAATTAAAGCTGATTCAGTAATAAAAAAGGTAACCTATGAATCATATAAACAAGAGTTGTCAGAAGACAACATAGCTCGCCGGGGATTACAGTAACCGCAATGCACAATTAATTTGAAGGTTATACATTTTCATGATAAATACTTTAAATGCGATATAAGAAAGCCACATGTCAAACAAGAACTCTCTATCACTAAAAGACTAACTTCTATAAACAGGGTTAATTTTTTTAAACTGCCCCATGGCAATGTCAAGGTCAAAATGTCTACAATTATGGTAATACCAGAAAGCTCTCACCATAGTGAAGTCATGAACAAAATATGAACACCCTATAACTAAACAACTAAATTCTAGAAGCAAGGTTGAAGTTTTTTTAAAAATTGCCCTAAGGACAAAGTCAAGATCAAAATGTCTAAAAATATGGTGCCATCAGAAAGCTATCATCATAAGGAAGTCATATTTTGAAATTGAACACCTTACCACTAAATTTCAACATTCTAGAAACACTTTCCACTAAATTTCAACATTCTAGAAACACTGTTATAGTTAAAAAAAAAACTGCTCTCAGGGCAAGGTCAAGGGCATAATGTCTACAAATATGGCATCATTAGAAAGCTCTCATCACAAGAAAGCCACATACTAAATAAGAACACGCTACCACTAAACAACCAAATTCTATAAGCAAGGTTAAAGTTTTTCAGAAATTGCCCCCCGGCAAAGGTTAAGGTCAAAATGTCTACAAATATGGTGCCATCAGGAAGCTCTCAACATAAAGAAGTCACATATCAAATATAAATACCCTAACACTAAAACTCTACCTTCTAGAGGCAAGGTTAAAGTTTTTCAAAAATTGCCCTCAAGGTGAGGTCAAGGTCAAAATATCTACAAATATGGTACCACTAAAAAGCTCTTATCATAAGGAAGTCACATGCCAAATATGAACACCCTACCACTAAAAGCCTACCTTCTAGAGGCAAGGTTAAAGTTTTTAAAAAATTGCCCTCAGGGAAAGGTCAAGGTCAAAATGTCTACAAATATGGTATCGCTAGAAAGCTCTTATCATAAGGGAGCTACATACCAAATCCGAACACCCTACCATTAAAAGCCTACCTTCTACAGGCAAGGTTAATTTTTTTCAAAAATTACCCTCGGGGAAAGGTCAAGGTCAAAATGTCTACAAATATGGTACCAAAAGAAAGCTCTCATTGCAAGGAAGCTACATACTAAATATCAACATCCTCTTAAGGTCTCCATTTCACAAGCAAGGTTAAAGTTTTTGCTGACGACGCCGGCGACGCCGACGCCGGGGGTATGATAATAGCTCTCCGGACATTCGTCCCGGCCAGCTAAAAAGAACCTTACAAATTTAATTGCAGTTAAAAGCGATTTTGCTACGGGTCAATATAATGGTAAAACAGTACTATTTGTTAATGTGTTTTTGATATTGTCTAAATAAGAATTATTATTATTATTTTCAGACATAATGTACATTAAGCATTCAGTATAATAAAAATCATAATGCCCTTGGATGAAGATGCTAGCTCGATTAACACACTCGGTGAAAAATTATCATAATCAACGTTGTCTTGGGTAATAATTTTACCTCGTGTGTCAATCTACTCTAACACCTTAATACAAGGGCATTATGTTTATATTATTAATTAATTACTTCATTAAGTTATGTCAAATTGTTTATAGTTAACTGCTAGGATGTTAATTTTCACCCTACGATTAACATTGCCCGGAAATTGTCTAGAAGCCGTAGTTTCTCCACTATTTTAGAGTCAGGTTTACGTCACTTTTGTACACGTTATTCCAGAGTTAAGGTAAGTGCGGTTAATGGATTTATAGTTAAAGTCTATCAATCCAGTGACATAATTTTAGATATAAATGCCTATGGATTTAAGTTAGGATAATTGGAGATTATTGTTAGGGGTAAGGGTTAGATGAATAATAGATAGTATAGTGATAATACTTAATGTAGCACTCTTTAATCATTAAGGTAATAAGAAATAAATTAAGTGGGGTGAATCTACGTGAAACCCGGGAACGTTAGGGTTTCCGTTAGATGTTAGGTTTTTGGTTGGCTCTATAAGGCTTCATTGGCTTCTTTGTGGCATAATAGGACTAAACTTCATTCCTATTTAATCTTTAATGGTGTTTTATGATATGAAAATGAATTTCATATTGTATTTTTAGTAACACCGAGTCGAAAGAACACATTTGTTCGTCCTTATAGATTTTATGGTACTTTTACATTACCTTACAAAGAAAGCACTAGAAAATTTTGATCTAAAGCGCTTCTACTACGACCGTATTCTATGCTAGAATTGCTTTTGACATATCTTTGTTAAAGATTTTTGTGGAACGAAATATACCCTGTTTAAAAGGAACCTGTCTTGCATTGTTTCTGTAAAGTTCGGTTATGTTGTTAAATTCTTTAGGGTATTGAGGAGAAATTAAATTTTTTTAAGAATCGATCCCATGTGATTGCAATACTTTACAATGGCTCTTAGGCATGTTGAATTTTAATGTAGAAAAATTCGTACAAAGACCTACATAGTTGCAAAATAAATAGAAAATACTAGAAAATATTTGCTAACATATCATTTCCTTGCTGATCCGTTATTCAAGTTGTTTTCTCAACATCCAATCGATAATATTTTTCTGATTTTCTAATTTAAAATAATAACACATTTCTGACCGCTGTTGAAAAAAATCTCATCTCAAAGGAACTAACAGTGTCAAAAACATACCGGGTAAATCTGTTCAGAATACAAATCTATCATTAAAATGTCATTACAAAAAAATTAAATCCATCAAAATTAAACACGTGAATTATAAAATTTGCACATCTAATGAAATATTTTTATTTCTTAAAATTAATGAAGCATTTCTTCCTAACACTTTGGAAATGTATTCCACTCTTTATTGGAAATGTCATGATCAAATTATTTCTTTGTAAAAACATAGGTATACAATTAATATAGAAAAATAACAGAAAACACTTACAATGACCGAAAGCCACAATCCACAAGGGAACTGCACAAGAAAAACATTAAAAAAGACAAAAGACAAATGTAGACAACGATAGGTACTCGGGATAGCCGGACTTTGTACCGGCACCAGCGAGAGCTAGCGGTGGGGTTAAAACGGTTTATGGATACCCAAACCTAAACAGAAGCATTGTCATATAAAAATACAATTTATCACTATAAAGCTGAAGTATATTTTGTGTAATAACATACTACTTAAGTGAATGTTTATGTAAAACAACACAACAATTAACATTATTTTGTCAAATCACTTACCTTGATCTATCATATGAATAGTACAGTTTCGTCTGCCTAAAAGTAGTTTAAATATTGCACTTTATATTGGCTTTGAAAAAAGCGACCTAACTGAACATTTTAAATAATCATCTGGCGAAGAATTTGTATATCAAAAGAAACTAATATTTAGTTAGAGATGTTTGCTCTTTATTTTTCTTAGATATGGGATACTTGTACATGAGATAATATCTCATGTGTACACTTTATTCAATTACAATTATCTTAATTTTTGAATTTTAAAACTTAAGGTTTAACTCCCTCCATCGTAGTTTTGTTCCTGGCTTTATTTGATATTACTGATTATTCGGATTTCGTTTGTTTTTATGTATTCTAAACATATTTTGAAATTATGGATTTCCTATGTTTGGGTTTTAGTGCTGCTGATGAGGAATTAATTTCCGAAATGGCCATACAGCTCATTAAAATTATTGCAGTTGTAGTTAACATATGTGTTATGGTCTCACGTTCATTTACTCCATATCCTTTCGTAAAATATTTAATACAGGAGTTTGTCTTTTAATGCAGTGTGGAGTTGGTAAAACAATTCCCCGTGTTACAGATGTATGCTCTTTATTTTTCTTAGATATGTTGTACTTGTACATGAGATAATATTTCGTGTACACTTTATTCAGTTACAACAAGATGTGTTGTGAAACACTACATATGCCCCAGATTCTATAGTAAAATATATGAAATACCCAATTTTATCCCTTTTTAACCTCTGTGACCTGACCTTTGACCTATTTTTTGCATATTTATAGTCCTCTTGACAAGACCTGTACACTTGCCACGTCTTAAAAGTTTATCTTTCATAGTTCAAAAATTGTTTATTACCATGAAAAAACCCAATTCAACCCCTTTATTCTGAAACAGATGAAGCCGCTTTGGGCCTCTTGTTTATTGAAATGGTTTTAATTGTTAAGAAACCTACAGAAAAAACTGCATCAAGATCCGACAAAAAACTTTAAATTTAATTCTTTTTTCATTTGTCCCCCTTTGGGCCTCTTGTTTCTAAAAAACGATAAATGCTACCTCAAATCTGTTGGCATACTGCAGTTGCGCAATTTTATTATTAGCAATAACGTATAAAAAACGTCTAAATAGGATAAATAATAAGGATTCTACGGTCAAGTATGTGAAAACAACCAATTTCACCCCTTTTTGAGCTCTGTGACCCTGACCTTTGACCTGACCTAATTGTTTTTGCATATTTATGTTCCTCTTGACTAGACCTATACACTTGCCAAGTATGAAAAGTTTATGTTACATAATTTAAAAGTTATAGCCAAGGTTTAAGCTTTGGACGCACGGACAGGACAAAAACAATATGCCCCCGATCCTCGATTAAAAATATCGCAGTTGGAGTTAACATATGTGTTATGGTCTCATGTTCATTTACTCCATATCCTTTCGTAAAATATTTAATAATGCAATGCAAGTTACTTTACATTTATATAGGGACTTAAAAACATGAATATTGGTCATGTTTTTTAAAGGGTGTATTTTTTCTTATGTATCTTTTAAATCTTTACCTTTATGCATGCTCAACAATCCTACTGAACTGTCTGTGTAAATTTTTCAATTTTGACTATTTCCTCTCAAAGCCTTGAAATTTAACAAAACATTTTAAAATTCTACAGAAATGGTGCAAGGTATCTTCTTTGCAAACGTTGTATATTTCGTTCCAGGAGGACATTTTACAAACATAAATCAAAAGCAGTCCAAATGCAGAATACAGTATTTATGATCACCTTTTTGCAGTAGGGTAGTATATAATTAGATTAATATCTGATAATTGGTATTTTATGTTTCTAATTTCACGTTATACTTTGTCGGGAAGTACGCATGAAATTGATACGCCTTAAGTCCTATAACTTCCACAAAGTGTTGGTTTATAAAATGTATTATGGTGCTTCCTGGAAGGAACTGCAATTATACCCTTTTGATGAGGTCAAAACATGTTTTTATCGACCTTATTCAAATATCGATCGAGGACGAAGTCCGAGCCTGATATATGTTTAAGGTCTATAAAAACATGTATTGACCGATAGGAAAAATGCTGCAATTGTTTTATTATAATTTCAAATTATTAAAAATCACACAATAAAGATTTTCCTTTAAGTAATTTTAAATCAATTATGTCAACTAAAACACGTCTTTTTATTTGCAACAAATAACAATGGAAAACAACACATAGACATGAAGAAAGGTTACTGATTTGTGATTAAATTGTGGCATTTCTACAATTATACTTTAATAGCATTATTGCACTCTTAGTATTTAAGAAATATACACCAGTTAAACTATTATTTCAGAATTAATCCATAATATTGATTGTTTATGGTAATCATCAAAACAGTAGTAACATTTGTGTATTATTTCAATGAAATAAACAACTATTCTCTATTCAAACTCTTTTGCAGTGAAGTTTTCAACTGTCATCGACTGCAACTGTGGACAAAACAAACAATCTAATTTGCATTTATAAGCTCTACTGTCATTGGTAACATTTTGACTAATCTAAATTAAATTCTATTGATCTTGGGAATTACCTGTTTATTTTTAGTAACAGTAAGTCTTGTTTGTATTTAGATTTCATGTTTTATTTTACAGTTCAATCATGTGACACATTTTGACTATGAAATCTCTTGTATAATAGTAAATTATAATAATAGAATTTATCCCCTTGATAATAATGTCAATTATTGATATTTTGTTCAACTATCTCAATGTAATTTGACTTTTGTTATCAACTGCTTCTTAACCACACATTAAATCCTTAACTGCATAATCAGGCATATATGTAATAGACTTTAAGTTAACATTACACAAAACTGATATTTGCTAAAGTTATCTTTTTATATAGATTATTTTTTTCATATTGACACATTAGTAGAATTTTTTATGGAAATAGAAAATTGATTTACAAATTCATTTTAAACTATGCTTCACAAACAAAATTTTGTCTTTACAAAGATCTGAACTCAAAACTGCGATTCCTGCATGACACTAAATTTTTTTTACATTGCGTATAAAATTTAGGCTTATTTCCAGTTTTAAAACATATGATAAAATACCATAACATACCATTTTTCATATCAGACCCATTAGCAGCCTATGTTTAATATCATCCCTTGAGGTTGTCGGCTCTTGGGCTGGGCTGCCAATGGGTCTGATATGAAAAATTGCAAGTAATAATATATACTCATCATTTACTTACATGAGGTAAAAGCAATTTCAAGATAAAGCATGTGATTTATAATGTAAATCACTGAAAATAAAAGTTAAGTAAGTTTTGATTTTACAGTTAACGGGCTGATATACCTTTGTCAGGTGTACTTCCGGAACTTTTTGCACGCTTTTCCGTCTTTACTATATAGCTTTATCACACGCAAGGTAGTGTAAATTCCGCAAAAATGAAAAGCATTCCATTCATGCACTGAAGAGACAAACAATGTGAAAATGGCCATCTGCCATCTGCAATCTGCAATATTTCTGCATTTTTTTGTTTAATTTCAAGAATATAAAATTAAAAAAATTATGTTTTTGGCTCGCTATTGAATCAAATCAAATTCAAGTCCAAGTCCTTTTATATTAATCCCGTCTGGATTGAAATTGTTCAATCTCTCCATAGGACTAAGGCGACTAACTTACAAAGGGGTTTAATTCAACATTTCAATCTTCCCAATCAAACTCTGATTATATGATATTTTCTTTGTTCTTACACGCAGACAGCGCTTTACTAGTTCTGCCTATAATATCTCTGAATTCGAAGTACAGCTAACCCAACTACGGGTATGCACATTTGTTACTTATTTCTCCAAACCTAACCTCGTTTGGATTTTTATTTTAGATCCTTGTATGTGTGAAGGTCTTTCCCTGTCAAAGATATTGTAACAAATTAAGAGTTTGCTTTTATTGGCTATTCTGATCAAAAATGTTATGTAAACAAAATAATTTACATTTTGAATATTTTATTTCATGGTTGCTAAGGATTTGACGAAAAATTAGATTGTTGCTTAGAACAGGAGGGTCACTTCCGGTTGGTTATGTCATTTATTTTTTTCTTTACAGCATAACAAAACTTTTCGGATATGGTTGCTAAGGACTTTCATGACAAATTACGTTGTTACTTGATTTAGTTGGCCATATTTTATTGAATATTATTCCTTTAACAGATTCTCCGTATCTTGAATGTTTTGCTTTTTTTAGATATAACCCCTAAAATTGGGCAACAGGTCAAAAACAAATAGGCAAATTATGTTGAACCTTATGTACAAAATGCAGACTTTTACGAAACCCATGTTTTCTCCGATATAGTTGATAAGCTATCTTTTACCATTTTCGAATTTATCCACTTATCAGATCTAAGGTAAAAGATCAATAGCATTTGTGACATTTGACGTTGCCATCATTTTTAAAGCCAAGTCTTTTCATGATCAATTGCCAAGGTCCTAGGAGTCTACGACTTATCGTTTGAGAGTTTTTAGCTTTAACGGAATCTCAGAATCTTTCTAAGGACGATAAATTATACAAAGAGTCGTCGAATGTTTTAGACCCAATGTAACAAAGTTGCGTCTTGAGATACTGAACACTTTTCTCACTACATTTTATTAGATATCTTTAACGGTTTCCGAGTTATCCCCTAAAAGGTTCAAAGTGAAAGGCCGAAGTCAAAATGACCTTTGGTCTTGACATAATTTTAAAGACCAAGTCTTGTCATGATCAACGGGTAAAGTCCTATCGTTTGGGTGTATTAAGCATTAATGCAAACTCAAAATCTTTCAAAAGGCATTAACTCAAAGTATGAGTCGTCTGGTCTATTGCATGTTGTCAGGCATCTGCACAGATTGAACATTGGTTGTCGAAATGGCCATATGTGGAAAGTAAATTTACAAAAATTTCGGTATTTTGTTATCTTTTACGATTTACGAGTTTAACTGATAACAAGGTCAATGGTCAATGGTCATCGATGACCTTCAATGGTAACCTTTGACCTTGACATTTCTAGATGGCCATAACTCATGAACAATGATGAAGGTTTCAGGTCTCTACGATGTACGCTTTCTGAGAAATAATTTTAACGGAAACTCAAATTTTTTCAAAGGGCAATAACTAAAAAATACCATACTGCACGGTTTTGGTCAAAATGTAGCAAAGTTCGGTTATGACCGTAATAATCTTTTACCCATTACACTTCTTCAGTTATCTTTTACGATTTCCGATTTTAAGCCATAACAAGATTTTTTTACCCGCTGCGGAGAACTCCAGTACTGAAAATAGATTTCGGCCATAACCTAAATTTGGAGGAGATATTCTAACTTCAAGTTCAAGTTACAAATGCCGTGATGATACGTCAAAGGATTTTTGCGTACAGAAGCCTTACGGAAGAAGAGTAATGATAATTCTAATAAGCGCTCTTCCTGAGCTTTGTGAACAATCATATGTTCATAAATGAAACAACAAAATATTGAAACACCGCATCAAATAATTATAATAGATATTCTTGAAGACACAGAACTGAAATCAACATTGCAATTTGTCTATATGCAAATTAGAACATGGTCTATATGCAAATTAGAACATGGTCAGACCTTATAATTGTCTTCATTTTATATCTCGCTATCGCTCGGTATAAAATGTTGACAAATATAAGGTCTGCTGATGTTCTTCTTCGCATGGAGTCCGCTTGCAATAATCATGAAAAAGAAAGGAAATGGGGTAAATGTCAAGGAGACAACATCCCATATCCAGGTTAAAACGACCCAAAACAAAGCATCTAAGGGTCACCGTACGGTCAAAAAGGTAAACAAGTGAATAAATCAATGGAAACAAACCATATCCAATAACCCAAATATCAAGAAACTAAAATTTCATAGGAAGACACGGACAAGCCAGTCACCAACATATTCCTGACTTGGGACAGGCGCAAAAATTGCGGTGGGGTTAAACTCGTTTTCTTGGATCTAAACCCTCCCCCTATGTGTGGTGAATGGCTAAAAAATAAATACACAAAAAGACTCACAGTAAAAATCAAACTAGAAAAAGATCAACTTATCAAGACGAGTACCCTTACAATGAATTACATAAAACATGAAAACAATACACACAGGTACTGTCCGGACAAATGCTCGCAGTTACTGACAGCTAGCTAAGGACATCATTTCCGTTGACCAAGATATCAAGCCTTCTTACATATGAAACTTCAATTCAAATACTTCGTAATATATTTGGTATAACAACATCATCAATTATGAAAGAAGAACATGATATTGTGCAATGCCAAATACTGCCAATATGAAAAATTGTTTTAATTTAGTTATGGTGTAAAGCAATTAGGAGATGATCAATGTTTTTGCCATCAAAAACCAAAAGTAAAGACTTAACAACAATGCTGTATTAATATCCTTTATGAATTAGTTTGTTCAACGGTTAATAAGTTTGGAAGGACAATTTTTGAATTTATGCGCTTTGTAAATGATATTGCCATAGAAGTTTGGATGTGAAATGCCCTGATGTATAAGAGCCTTGCATGTAGTACCAAATTTTCTTAATAAGTCAATGTATCTATAATAAAATTTAGAGAATGTTTTTATCAATTTATGATATCTAAACCCTTGGTGCAGAAGTTTTTCAGTGAGACAAAGATTTCGGTCGTTGAAGTCAGAAACATCACTACATACTCGTGCATATCGAACAAGTTGTGAAATGTAGACCCCGTAAGAAGGGGTAAACGGAACATCGCCGTCGAGATGGGGAAAATTGACTATAGGGAAGGAGAAATCATCCCTTTTATCATAAACCCTAGTGTTTAACTTTCCTTGATTTATTGATATATCAAGATCAAGAAAAGAAGTATAATCACTGTTGCTATTGGATTTATTTAAAGTAAGTTCTGCAGGATAAATTTCATCTGTAAATTTAGAAAATTCAGGATTGTTTAAAGCCAAAATATCGTCCAAATATCTATATGTATTGTTAAATTTATCCACTAAATGCTGTTTAGAAGGGTCTTTTCTAATTTTTGCCATGGATTGTGACTCGTAGCAATAAAGAAATAAATCTGCTATGAGAGGTGCACAGTTTGTACCCATAGGAATACCTATTTTTTGCCGATAGACTGTATCCCGGGAACGAACAAAAATATTATCAAGAAGAAAATTTAGTGCTTTTATCAAATCCTGACAATTCCAGTTTGTATATTTGTCATGTTTGTCGTCACTGAAAAACGATTTAAATGAATTGCAACAAATGTACGTACATCCTGATTTCTTGAAGTACCATTTGATCAAATACGAAAATTTCGCTTTGATGAGTGTATGTGGTAATGTAGTATAAAGGTTAGAAAAATCATAGCTATCGACGGAGGTGTATGCTTCATTAACAGATCGAAGTCTTTCCAAAACTTCTACAGAATTTTTAACACTCCAAAAGTAGTTAATTCCACTGTATTCATAACATTTGTTGCTAAAGTTGATGACGAGATTTTTTATGGTAGTAAGTGCACTGGTCAATAAAACAGAAATATGTTTAGTTGAACATTTACTTGATGCCGAAATAAAACGAAATTTGAAAGGATTTTTGTGAAGTTTAGGAAGCCAATACATATTAGGAAGGCTTTTATAATTAGAAGTTGCTTTAAGTTCAGCTGTAGCTATCTCATGATCATCAATTATTTGTGTTTCTGTTGACGTGATAGCTTGAAATGTACTAGAATTGGTAATTTCATTCCGAAGCACCTCGATGTAATACTTACGTCAAACAACGACCACATTATTGGCTGCTTTATCTGCTGGAACAAATATATACTCTTTTTCCAAATCTTTTAACTTCTGTTTAATTTTTGAAATCGCAGGAATGGTATTCTGCTGCTTATAATGAGTTTCAAAGTGATCTATTTGGATATCAACAACTTCCATGCATTTGTTAATGAAGGGATCTAATACCTTTTTATCCGTATTTTCTCTTTTACACCACTTTTTACAGAATGACATGACGGCTTTTTTAATGACTTCACGACAGTCCTTCCAAATGGTTTTTGAAGGAGGACGATATTTTGGTCCTTTTTGGAGAAAAGTTTTTACCTCTCGGTCCTGAACGATGTTGAGGTCTCCTGTAAAAACATGACCACTAGGTTCATATCGAAACTTCGAGCTTGCACAATTTCAGGTTAAGGGTGAATTTTTATTAATTTCAGGATTTTTGGTAACAGATGAATAATTAAAAATAAGGTCTCTTGTAGGTTTTTTGTAAGTATAAGAAATAATGGGTGGTTCCATATTATCAAAATAAGGAGGAATGAGTTTGATAATTTTTGGGTCTCTAAATATACTAGATATATCAATAAGGTCGATCCCTTTGTTGATATACGGTAAATTAAGGAAATATCTTTTATGGTCTTCAGGTTTATCAATTTTAGGAAATAATTTATGGTAGCAAAATGCGCTGATTATACCAGCATCTTCATACATTGGATTGTAATATGCTATGGTATTGCATATTTCCAATAAAGTATTTAACAATCGGAATTGAACATAATTTACAAAGCAAATTATGTCTGCCGTTATTTTTAAAGATAGTAGCAAGGTCAGAAATTGAAACTGAAGTTCTGTGGTATTTTCGTTTATTACGATTGATACGTTTACCGTGGGATCGTTTATTACGTAATTTTTTTGAAACGATATCCATAATATTGATGGAAGAAGTTCTTGATATGTTACCTAGGCCCATAATATTATCATTTAAACCGGGAGGATACGCCGTTTGCAACTTCTTTATCCAAGACAGTTCACAAGCTCTACGTGATTTTTCAAATTGTTTATGTGACTGTCCGTCCTGCTTTACAACAATTTCTAATGGTTGAACCTTAATAAATTTGATGTTATGTTTATGTTTATTTAGATGTTGATAAATTAAACTTCGGAATTTTTTGTATCTAAGGAAACGATAGGGATGTTGTTGTGTCCGTTTATAAAGATGTTGACCGGTTTCCCCTACATATTGAATTCCACAATTAGCTTTAGTTCATGTAATCAAATATATAAGATAATTAGTTTTTAAATCTATGTCAGTTTCAAAAGATAGGGTAAATGTTCTGCCATTGACGGTTGATTTAGCAGTATTTTTGTTGATGAGGCGAGAACAAGTAAATCATTTTCTGGCATTACACGGAGAAATTTGTGGATATCCACGTCTTTTGCTATTTAAAATAAGTGCTGCTGAGGCATTGTTAGATTTAAAGCATCTTGTGAAAGTAGAAATTTTGCAGGGTTAGAATTTGTCAATGAATTGCTTTTTTTTGGCAGACGTGGATAACTGTAAAGAGTTAAATATAATTTTCTTTTCATTTCTTAAAATCATGATTTAGTAAATGCATATATAGTATGAAAAGGTATATAAATGGATGCGGAATATGTCCTTTGATAATAATCACTTATCATCTGTACTATAATAGCAATTATTAATAAGTTAAAAACGGACAGAGATGTCTTGCAAAAACTGTCATTAAACCCGACATAGACGTGAAATACATGTAAAGCTACGCAACAAACACTTAAACAATCACAGAGCAAAGTTCAAGATTAATGCAAGACACATCAGTAGGACCATAGAAGGGGCCAAAAAAGATTATTCAACTATTAAAATATATTAGGACCAAAATAGGAAGTTATCTCCCAAACAAAAACTCCATTACTGTAAATATAAAGAAGAGCATACACCTCAAGCACGGGGATTTATTCAACCAATATTGTTATTGTTATCGTTTGATTTCATTAAATTAATCATATCAAAAATGTACTGACATTTTGAAAATATTTTAAGTGAGAATTATGTTTTGTGTACATGATATTTAACTATTACCTTTTGTTACTTTTCTATTCTTATCAACATTTCTTAATGTATATTGTATCTATATTGCTGCTATATTGTATAATATTTGTTCTGTTGTAAATTGTAGGGAGAGGGCTTTAAATAATGTTGTTATAACTTGTGCCCGATCCCTTTGCTTTATTTGCAATAAAATATGTTCAATTCAAATTCAAGCACGGGGATACATTTTACTGCATCCACACAGCACTAGAGACTAACTCTGTTTTTCTTAACTAGTATGTCAATTTATCGAAAGACAATTGATAAGTCTTTTCCAGAAGATACGTCATAATGTTATCATTATTGATTCATCTCTAAAACCAACATTCTAAGCTTGATACGTATATTTACTGATTCTTTAGCATGACAAAAAAAATGGACTGTGACCTTGACCTATGACATCGACTTCATTTTGAAGGTCCCGTGTTCATGAACATTTTTGTATTGAATGACTTTTTCACTTCAGTCACGTTTAAGCTATAGTCAAAAAGCTATAAATCGGACGTCAAAAATCAAATTGAAATCTTACCAGAGGGTGTCTGAGATTTCTAAATCTTGCATTTTCAACGGTGTTTGATTCAATTTCTCACTTTCGGCGCCGTCATGTTGTCCTGACCACCCACCATTACTAAGCAACTTACAATGACGTCAATGACGTCATAGTATGCACGAGGCTGTCTCACATGGGGTGGTGTGAGACAGAAAAATCTCACACCGCTAAACAGGGAATTGACCTGTCTCAATAGTGAGAAATAAGTTTTCTCATCCTACCTGTAGTGCTTTCTATGTAACCAAAACCTGGGTGAGATTTTTCTTTCTCACCCTACCTGTAGTGCTTTCTATGTATCCAATGCCTGGCTGAGATTTTTCCGTCTTACCCACCCATTTTCCGTCTCACCCAACCGCCTGGGTGAGAACACTTACACGATCTTTTTCCCGCGATTTTTGTATCTGCTTGACATTCATAATGCACTTGTCTTTTATGTTTTTCCTTTTTAGATAAGCACATTTTCAAACAACGTCGACTTATAAAACTGTGTCTTTAACTCTTGACACCTATTATAAGTACCAGATATTTCTAAAAATAACGTTATACTCAACATTCAAAAATCCCGCTTGAATCTTATGACGTCATAAAAGGGGACGTAACTCCCATAAGCAAACAAAAGTCGGGAAGGTCAAATTTCAGATCAACGATTTCAGTGTATTATAAGTAGACACAAATGAAAAGCCACAGTAAGCCAAGTAAATAATTGTGTAATGTATTATGTTTTGAATTATTTAGTGTCAACAGAAATCCAGCGTATATGCTTAGTAGTACAAAACATGATGTCCAATGTCAAAATGAGCAACTGCCCGTTCGTGTTGGCAGGATGAGAAAACAAATCAAACACGGGTATGTGTGCGAGACAAGGTAAATCTCACACACCCTCGGGCAAGATTAGGTAGTCTCTGACTCGGCAAAGCCTCGTTAGAGACAACCTTTATCTTGCCCTTGGGTGTGTCAGATTTCCTTGTCTCGCACACCCACCCGTGTTAAATTCATATTGTCTCACCCGTGGGTGAGACAAGCTACAGGCACATTTTCCCGCCAAATTATGGTGATCATCGTTCTATATGAATTTAAGTTTGTCGGTTATTCGAACATAATTAATGTCATAATTATTGCTACACTGATGTGTTTTGTGCTGGTAATGTTTCAGTCTGTAGTGTGATTTTACGGAAAGCTAAAAGCTAAAATTGCCTTTTAAAAATCCCGCGCTCAAATGTTATGACGTTGCAAAGAAAGGGACGTAACTCCCGAATGTAAACAAACGACATGAAGGTGAACTTCAGATTTTCTGACATATATGAGAAATTACAGCGTAAAAATACAATAAACAAAACTGGGAGGACAAGACTAGAAAATGTTAGTGTTATGTGTTATGATTTGAATTATTTGAATGTAACAGTATCGCGTTATTACGCCTGGTCACGAATGACATTATGTCCAATGTCAACGAGTCATTCGTGTTGGTAGGGTGAGAAAAAGAATCAAACACGGGGTTGGTGTGCAAGACAAAGAAATCTCAGACACCCGCGGGCAAGATTAGGCAGTCTCTGACTCGGCAAAGCCTCGTCAGAGACATCCTTAATCTTGCCCTTGGGTGTCTGAGATTTCCTTGTCTCGCACACCAACCCGCGAAAGATTCTTATATTCTTACATTCGACTTGATGAGTGCCCTGTGTTTGTCCATATGTTGTAATCGTCCACTAGCTTTGGTGCTTTTGTCGGGCAAAGGATGACAGTGATTGTAAGAGCACTTTGCCGGTTTAATTGATGTTTGTTAACAATCCCGCACCCATGACCAATGAAGACATAGATGTCCCGTTGCTCGACAATTAACAAAGAATTCCGCTTAAACCGGTGCTAGGAGCCGTCTTGAACTTACTGTGAGGTATGAGCAAAGCTCATTGTTGAAGGCCTCATAGTGACTTCAAGATGAAGAACAACAATAAAAGCGTTGTTCCTTTGCTTGTTTTTTACCATGTATTTGTAGAGACTTTGTCTCATTTGCATTTACTCCATATCCTTTTATCCACAATAACATCAGCACGGCAGAGAAAAGAAAAATGAAGACACACTTGCGTACAAAAATGAACAATACGGACCTATAAAAAACATGCACCGGTAGAGTAAACATCTCCTGCTTCATATGAAACACGCGCCGTGTTGAACATGTCAACCCCGGTAGTAAAGTCAGAGGAAAAACAAACTAAGTGGCGAAAAGAAAGATCTGTTGTCATCCTGGAAACAGATATTCCATAGCGGCCTACAAGATCATGATATCGTCCGTAAAAATTCTGTTGTGATAGCTTCAAGTTATGGGTAACGTAACAATACTTAAGTAGCCTATTTGTAAGCAATCGGGCTCTATCAAGGTAGTCACTTTATCGACCACAGGCCTTTGAGTAGCGAATGAGTTGGGAGTTGTTAACTCCATATGCTGGTGCCTTTGGGAATCTTGCTATAACGAAAAGGGAAGTTGACTATTGGAAAAGTGAAGTCATCACATTTGTAAAACAGCCTTGTTTGTAGTGTACCTCTGTTGTCAATTTCAAGATGAAAGTCAAGAAACGAGGCCGATGTGAAAGCATCTGTAGTATCCTTCATTTAGAGCTCTTTTGGACGGATGACATAAAAAAAATCACCAAAGCGAAGGTTGTTTAATGATGAAATATCATCTAAATAACGGAAGCTGAAATAAAAGAACTGGGCCAGTTTTTATCCTTATTTTGAAGCCCAACGATGAATTCAGCCTCATATGAGTGGAGAAACAGATCGGCTAAAAAAGGTTCACAGTTTGTGCACATAGAAATTCCGATAGACTTTTGGAAAACAAGTCCTCCAAACTGGACAAATATATTGTCGATCAGAAACTGTAACAATTTAATAAATTCTTTCTCTATTTATTTTTTTCTGTGATTCTGAGTCGTATTTCACAAAATATGCTTGTTCTCTGCCTATAACAATGAACTTATATCTTCGTTCGCGGTTCTTACGGGAGAAAAATCTATGAATTCAATCTTTCAGCCAAGATTTCTGTTGTCCATGAGGAATAGTAGTTAAAAGTGTGGAGAAGTCAAAAGTTTTAATGCGTTACAGTGTAATAATGATCTTGACTTTAGGATGTCAAGCAGATCTGTTTTGAGTTTTAATATCCAAATTTCATTTACACCACTTCTTGAAAAGCTATTATCACAATATTTTCCGTACTTTCTTTTCTTTTTTAAAAGATATACATCTAATAAATATCCGTATTTTAACTTACCCTGTCTGCAGTAATATATAAC
>MJUU01015429.1:0-29149 GCA_002080025.1 Modiolus philippinarum | reverse complement strand
CTTACAATATCTAATTTTTGTAAATTTTGTTGAAATTAAGGAGTATCTCCCTCATGCAAAGCATTTTAGTTTTCTATTTAGATCATATTTGATCAGTTTTTAAACATCTTTGACATTTTGGTCTTCCAAACGTTTAGATTTTATCTGCACTGAAGAGACATAAATTGTCGAAATGCGCATATGCAGAATCAAAATTCACAGTAACTTCGGTATTTAGTTATTTACACATCCATAAACTCCTCCAGAATTACTTTTATTTCTTATAATACCAATCCTTTGAACCTAAAAAGTGTTTGCACTGAATTTAACGTGCAGCATATACTGCACTTTTTTCCTCGGAGCGCAATAATGGGCAAGAAGCATTTCTCGAGAATTTGAATTTTGTATTTTGATACCATTGGGCCGATGCCACTGCTGGTGGACCAGAGGTCCCCGAGGATATTCACCAGTCCAATAGTCAAACTTGTCTGACACAAAAAAATTACCTTGCGTTTATAAAAAATTGCCGTTTTTATCAAAATTTTAACCCAATAAAAATACTAAGGCTTCATTCCGTGTATTACACTCGGTAGATGTCTTTGGTATTGGATTTGGCCTCCTATTTCGAAATTTTTGGTAATGAGTACTTCTTGTTTTACTATTTTTGAATGATGGCTTTCCATTTTATTTGATTCTAATGCTGCTGATGAGAGGTTAGTTCTTGAAACATGTGTACAACATAACGAAATTAACTGTTACTATTTTAAGCAACTTCGGTATTTTTGTATTTATCGAGAAAATAACTTGTTGTTTGTGACGTTGACCAATGAAATATTACA
This sequence comes from Modiolus philippinarum, assembly GCA_002080025.1. Lineage (NCBI taxonomy): Eukaryota > Metazoa > Mollusca > Bivalvia > Mytilida > Modiolidae > Modiolus > Modiolus philippinarum. Next base: position 28,331 of record MJUU01015429.1, on the reverse strand, counting down.
ATAGCAATTGGGATTATATTGTCATAAAATGTGAAAGAAAACAGTCTAAACCCTTTGTAAATTCATATAAAAATGTTGCATTTTTCACGTTTTTACAAAAAAAAACTCTCAGATCAGCATATAAGTCACAACATCCAAGCCATATGAATCACGTCAAGAAGCTCATGTGGACACGTTTATTGAAGTTGTCAAAGTGATCATATGAAAGTACAGAAAGTAAATTTACAGCAACTTCGATATATTTTTCTCCGTCCATTTTTTTGTAAATTTTGGCAATTTATTATATATGTTTACTCTTTTGGCTTTTCTATTTAGATCCTTTTGGTTATTTGTTCTTTGTCAAATTTAACATGTTTTTCTGTCAGTGGACTTCCAAATGTCAGTTTGGTTTGATCTGCACTGATGAGACATAAGTTGTCGAAATGCGCATATGCAGAAAAATATTTAACAGTAACTTCGGTATTTAGTTATTTATTACCACTGGGCCGATGCCTCTGCTGGTGTACTGATAGTCCCCGAGGGTATTTACTAACCCAGTAGTCAGTACTTCGGTGCCGACCCGAAAGCCGATTGTTTTGAAACTTGCAATATCTAAATTTTAAAAAATTTTGTTTAAAACTAAGGAGTATCTCCCTCATGCATAGCTCTGTCCTTAGCTGAATTTTTGCTTTTCTATCTAGTCCCTTTTGGTTATTTGTTCTTTGTCAGTTTTTCGGTCAATGGACTTCCAAATGTCTTGGTTTGATCTGCACTGATGAGACATAAGTTGTCGAAATGCGCATATGCAGAAAAATATTTAACAGTAACTTCGGTATTTAGTTATCTTTTCAATATGAAACCATCATAAATCGAAAAAAAATGTTCCCAATTCGCTCATAGGTGAAAGAATAAAGCAACAGAAAAGTTGAAAAAGGCTCAAATGTTGAACATTAAGTCAGATGGATGGCTTATGCATTTTTTCACAAAGAGGTACGGACACTTTTTTGTGAATTTATTACCTTCTGCATACCAATTTTGCGAATTCATTCGATCTCCTCCAAAACTGTGTTAATCGGTAATCTGATATATACACTATCATAACATAATCAATCCAATGCATTTTCAGACTTTAGCATAAAAAATATTCAACCACTGCATGAACTTGCCACTTTGATGCAATGTTGACATATTTTGTAGATTTTGTCAAAATTCGTTGTATAGCATCTCCAGAATCAAATTAAACTCATTGTCATTTGGCAGGGTAAATGTTTATACACTAGCAACGAAAAATTTTTTTTTTCTTCTCGTTGTCTTTTGTATCTATAAAAGTGGATAATAATCCCTTCATGTTGAACCCTGCTCAGTCCAACTGGTCAGAGCAGTGATTTCAATCACTGTATTCTCAAATCATTATTATGTGAAAAATAATACCAAATTAAATATATTTATTTAAAATGAGCGTAATAAAAAAATTTTCCCGGATATGAGTAATTCGGTTTCAGTACAGTATATAAAGCTTTGTATAAAGTAGTTCCTTATCGAGGTTGGGCAGTGACCAAGTCGAACACACCTAAAACTGAAGTTTTATCGCCATTTTTTCTCGTAATGTCCGATTCTGAAGAACGTATGCTGTTAGATGACAAGATAGAACATTCAACAGTTCGTCAACACAACAGAACGGAGGATGCTTCGAATGCTTATCTATTTTCACTTCTCAAGACCTAACTTCTCAAGACCTACATGAATGACAAGATAAGTGGCATTGAGAGAACCTTTAGTGACACTACTCAAAGTCTGGCTAAGAAAGTGAGGAAATCAGAATATTCGTTCAAATTCAAAGGTAATCAGACGCAGTCTGAATTGAATTCGGACATTATAGAAGATATTAATTCAGCTGTCAAACTTATTGAGTCCTTTAAGAAACGCTAAGGCTGTTTCTGTTTAAGATTAAAGGCCCCTTTTTCAGTTCAGTGTTAAACTTATGGAAATTTTATATAAAACCCCCAGCCTTAACGGCTTGTTGGTTCTTCATCAATTTTAGTTTGCAGATAATTGTTTCATTTATGCGTACAAAGCTACCATTTATTGCTAGTTTTATCAACAAATGAATGAGTTATTTATGATAATCAATATAAAAACGGCAAACCATTCGAACAGACCGCATTTTTGTCCCAGAAAACATCCAACTACCACAATATTTTCAAGATTTTTTCTGCAGAATCATTCAATTTGTTGATACTAGCATAAAAAATGGTAGCTTTGCATTGGCAATTATCTCAATAATTTGCAGATAAATTTTTGGAATAAACCAACAAGCCGTTATGGCTGTGGGTTTTACACAAAATTCCCATAGGTTTAACATTGAACTGAAAAGGGGACCTTTAACCTGAAAAAGGTTCAATTGAAACGTTGACAAAACGCAACAAGCACATCAGAATTGCAGATAAATCCGAAGGAGGTTGGACAACAGTAGATGAATACCTATCAGATGAAGTCGCGAGCGATTCGGAAGACGAGAAGAGAATCAGAGCCGCTGAAAATAGAGCATTTAGAAAGATTAAAGCTAACAAGAAGAGCAACAAAATCAACAGAAAAAGGCCAGCAGAAGCCACAGGAGCACCTTCACAATCTTCTCACAACTGTGGTGATTCTTTTAATGTGCCGCCCTTTCGGGCAGCTGGAGCTGTCGCCTCAGCTCAGCAAAATTTCAAGGCGAACGATCAGTGCTTCAGATGCTCCAGCTTTGGTCACTGGGCACGCGACAGTAGAAAGAAGCTCGGCGGAGAGAAGCTCAGAATTTCCAGAGGAAATGCTGTTTAAAGAAAATAACACAGAAATATTCAAGGTACAGAGTATAGACATTTTAGACTCTTTTTATGAATATCAATCTGGCAAAACAAATATTAATGTAAAAGGTAGATTAAATAAGTCTGTTAATTTTTGGCAAAATATCGGGGCTCATACTTTATTTTGGATGTTATTAAGAACGGATATAAAATCCCTTTATTACATCAACCGCCAAGTGTTTTTCTATAAAACAACAAATCAGCTTTTGATAATCATTTATTTGTTGATCAAGCTATTAAAGATTTGCTCAAAGGCGAGCTGATAAAAGAGGTATCGAACAGACCGCATGTGGTTAATCCTTTAACTGTCTCTATTAATAGTAAAGGTAAAGAAAGACTCATCCTTGACTTAAGACATGTAAATAAACAGGTATTACTTAACAAGTTCAAATTTGAAGATTGGCGTACATTAAAGCATTATGTTACAAAGGATAGCTTCGAATTTGTCTTTGACCTAAAATCGGGGTATCATCAATTCTTATCAAACTTATTTAGGTTTTAGTTGGAAAATTGATAACACCGTAAAATATTTTGTTTTTACTGTTCTACCGTTTGGGTTGAAATCGAGCGCATATATTTTTTCAAAGGTTTTTGAGACCCCTAGTAAAGTATTGGAGACAACAGAGTTTAAAAACAGTCTTGTATTTAGATGACGGATTTGGAGTTTAAGATAGTTATTCATCTTGTATTAAGCATTCTACACAGGTAAAAAATGATATCATTAACTCAGGCTTGGTGCCTAACAAAGATAAATCAATCTGGACACCTAGTCAATCAGTAGAATGGTTAGGGTTTATATGGAATCTGAAAGAGTGTACTTTACAAGTTCCTGAAAGGAAATTTTTAGATTTACAAGAATTAATTTCTACAGTACTGAAAAATTCTTACAGGGTAAGGGCTAAAACGCTAGCAAAAGTTTGCGGTAAGATTATTGCCATGGCTCCTGCTTTAGGCAATGTTACACAGATTATGTCTAGGTGTATGTTTTCTGCATTAAATGAAAAGTATGATTGGAAGCAAATTTTGAATATATCTTCCAATCAGGATTGCATAGGTGAGCTTTTATTTTGGAAAAACAACATTTTTAAAATGAAACCAAAGTCTTTACTACTTAAATCTTCTATTTTTAATATATTTACTGACGCTAGTAATTATGCAGCGGCGGGCTTTGTTGAAAATTCTCATTTGGTTATGCATAAGCCATGGATTCTTACCGAAGCTTGCAAGAGTTCAACTTGGAGAGAAATTAAAGCGATAGAGTTGTCTTTGATAGCTTTCTTAGATCTTTTTATTGACAGTTCGGTTACTTTTTATACAGATAGCAAAAATGCCGCTAACATCGTGTTAAAAGTGTTAGTCGGGTACCAGAGCTACAAATTTTAGCTTTACCAATTTTTGATAAGTGCAGATAACACAATATTGATTTAAACACAGTGTGGATCCCAAGGGAACAAAACGCACAGGCGGATTACCTTAGTCGTATTAAAGACACAGATGATTGGCAAACTGCATCTGAATTTTTTGGATAATATGTGGGGACCACATACTGTAGATCGGTTTTCAAATATGAAAAACAATAAGACGAAACTTTTCAATTCACTTTACTGGAATCCTGGCTCTCTAGCAGTTGATGCATTTAGTTCAAATTGGCAGGGTCATATAAATTGGTTAGTGCCGCCAGTTGCTTTAACCCAAAGAGCTATTTTACATTTAATAAATTGCAAAGCGAAGGGTACGCTTATTGTGCCTAAATGGCCTTTGGTCCCTTTCTGGCCTTTAATATTTGACAGCAATTTAGAATATAAGCAGCATGTGTTTGACGTGCTAGAATTTTCAGAATACAACAGAATATTGGCGCCAGGCCAAAACGTGAACTCGATATTTGCTAACGGTACTTTCACTGGGAAGATTCTAGCAGTCAAATTAGATGCTTCATCATGTTAATTGTATTTTGTTAATTTGCAGTGTTGGTTATTGTACTCTACTGAGAGTATGTTTAGTCACTGGAATTACTTGAACTGTGTCACTGGGCACTTTGTGGATGTTTTGGTTTTCCACATGGAGAGTTGTGAGGTCACTGGACCACTTACTTTGAATAGAAAACGGTAAGGTCTTTACTTATTTTTATATTATTTGTTTCTGAATTTTAATTATTTTTATTTTTAGAAAATATTTTCTGAAGGATTTTGGAAAATGTCGTCACAAGTTGTTCACCCTGATCTGAAGACTTTATTCGTTAATCAGAATTCAACTATAGTCAATTCCAGAGTTAAAAATACAGTTTCAAAGTATATAAGTACATTCAAAAGATTAATGTCTTGGGCGGAAAATTATTCAGAGATTACTTCTGTATTACCATGTAACGAGCTTCACGTTGCTCTGTATCTTCAACATTTAATCTAGTCTTCGCAGCACCATAGCGCTGTGGAAAGCGCATTTTATTCCATAAAATGGGCACATGATATAGCAGGGTTAGATAACCCTTGTAATTTAGAATTTCTGAGGAATCTTGTTGAGTCGGCTAAAAGGAAATTATCCCGTATTATTAAGAAGAAAGAGCCTATTTCCCCAGATATAATGAAAAAATTGTTTCAAAGGTTCGACACTCCAAATAGTATACTAAAAGATTTAAGACTTTTAACCATGTGTTCTTTATCATATGCTGGCTTTTTAAGATATGACGAGCTTAGCAATTTAAAAGCCAAGAATTTGACTTTCTTTGAAGATTATCTTGACATTTTTGTAGAAAAGAGTAAAACAGATTGTTACAGAAACGGTAAAAATGTTTTGATTTCTAAATTGAATAGCAAATACTGTCCAGTCAATATTTTGCAACGTTATATTTCTCTTGCTGGTATTATTTTGTCTTCTGATATGTTTTTATTTAGATCTCTTTCATATTTTGAAATAATCCAACTCTTTTATTTTGAGAAAACAAAATGTAAAACTTTCATATACTAGAGAAGTAGTTCCGTCCACTTTAGCTTCAATCGGACTAAATGTTTCTGATTACGGTTTACATAGTTTACGCTCCGGTGGAGCAACTTCAGCTTGTAATTTTGGTATATCTGACAGACTTTAAGGCTCATGGCTGCTGTAAATCCGAAAACGCCAAAGACGGATATGTTCGTGAAAGCTTAGAAGCTAAGTTGTCAGTTACAAAAAATCTAGGTTTAATGTAGTTTTCAGCTCACACTACTTTCATTGTACATTTCGAAATGGTCACTGCGCCAGACAACTTCTGCAAGAGTTTGTTATTTATTAAGTTGAAGTAAATGAGCCAGTATAAGTGCAATGAGCAAATACAGGTATTATGAGCGATGTTGCACATAAATAATTTATGTTCGTTTGAACACAGTGAATTAGTACATAAATATATTTATTTAAAATGAGCGTAATAAAAATTTTTCCCGGGTATGAGTAATTCGGTTTCAGTACAGTATATAAAGCTTTGTATAAAGTAGTTCCTTATCGAGGTTGGGCAGTGACCAAGTCGAACACACCTAAAACTGAAGTTTTATTTTATGTCGTAGTCATCCATATGTTTTAATTTTTCTTTTTCTTCATATGTGTATATGAATCATTAATGTATTTTTTTTTTTCTTTATAGATTTTGTAAAGTACAGACTGCTGTCGTTGATATATAATTTCGTTGGACATTAGTATTTACTATATATGTGTGATTTGTAATCTGTATAAAGAATTATAGAAATGGTCACTGCGCCAGACAACTTCTGCAAGAGTTTGTTATTTATTTAGTTGAAGTAAATGAGCCAGTATAAGTGCTATGAGCAAATACAGGTATTATGAGCGATGTTGCACATAAATAATTTATGTTCGTTTGAACACAGTGAATTAGAACATAAAGGCTGATAAAGTTCATCTGATTCAATCTGACTAAAAATGATTATAGGTCCCGTGTAAACGTCGCAAAGTCGAGACCACCCGAATACATTTTACACAGTCATGCAACCAAAACTGAATAGCGAAAAACAGAGTCTTAGGATAACAATATACTTTGAAGTCAGTCGGTTCGTAGGTGTGAAATTATGACGGTGTAGTGGGTGCAAATAGCGGACATACTTAATATAAAAGCATGCAAATAGAAATTCTGGATAATCACCTTGACCGTATTAAAGTATGATCCAAATCCTTTAAGATAATGGAAATTTTACGATTTTGGGTTTTTTCACACTGATCTTTATCATATTTTGGTATATTATTAATTTGATATCGTTTGAGAAATTTGATTAGTGGAGACCTGATCACATGACCCATTGTATTTTTAGAGATTGACAAGAAACAGTATATCAAAAAATTATATCCCATGTTACTAAAAATAGTAGTGCATATGGCAAGTTTCTATGAATGTAGCTTAATTTATTTTGAGTATTATGTATTTTTAATTACATGTATGTATTGTTCACACTGTAATTAAATTATAGTGTTTAAACTTTTAAATATTAATTTTTGAAATATTTCAATTGTTTCATTCATTTAATTATTTAGACAAGGATAGAAATGACCTTTTCAGTGTTTCTGTAAATTAATAATATAACAATTGTAGTCTGTGAATGAGGTCGATACGATGTTATATCGACCTGGAAAAGCATATCGTTCATCCTCTGTCGATATGCTTTTCCCAGGTCGATATAACATCGTATCGACCTCATACACATACACAGACTATAATTATATAATATAAATCAGGAATGACCGTAAATAACTAAAAAAATGTTTAATTTGCCGTTTAAGGCATGCACAAAAGTATGCGGTCATGTGCATCTTCCCATTTTTTTCAAACAGGTGAAAATTTCTAGGTGATCGATTGTCCTATTTTAAGCCGTGACCATGTAACTTAGTGAAACAGCTGACGCGAGTTAACTTAGCTATTAATAGCAAGGTGTACTCGTTCGGGGTTAACAAATTGTAATCCAGGGACTTTTTGTTTGTAAACACCGAATAAAGATTAACAGTACAAAACAATTTCTCTCAAATATTTCTTTTTCATTTAATATATGCATATTCCCATTATATGTTGGGCTATTTTGTGTTAATTATTTCATTTACGGGTATGTTTTTCTTGAATTAAAAGGGCTTCCAAGTATATGGTAAACCCCAAAGTGAGACTTGTTTATCATCCGACTTCAGGTAAAACCTGCCAATACCTATTTCAAAATGGTCCGGTCTTGTCGATAATTGTGCGCCGAAAATATTATCCATTTAAAAGCATGTAGCATTTTTAAAAAAGTATTTTTCCTTGCATATGTACTACAATTTATCAAATTAAAGATGATTCCAGAAGTGTACAATATTTCAACACAACCATGCAAAATTTTATGCCAAAATATGCAGTATTAAAGTCAGCAGAAGAGAATTTCCATTACCTAAAGGAAGTTGAACAGACTTAAGAATCAGGAATTTTAGCCATTTTTATTCTTAATGTCACACGTGGTAGCATACATTTGAATGTAAAAAAAAATGCATCTTTTGTAAAATACCTCATTTTTTTTAAATGACATGTATCTTCTCTTTTGTTGATTAGTTTAATTTTACATTAGGCCTGATATGTCTAAAACTTTTAAATATCAAAGGAAATAAATGTTTGTCAATAAATGTAGTTATTGGATTGATTAAAGGAAACGTTTATATTTGGGGGTTTGTTTTGTATCCCCCCGTTAAATTTGTTGAAATCAATTCATAAAACCGAGTTATTCATGTACACACGCACAAGTATTCAATTCGTATACGCAAGCATTCGCATGCCGAAGTTAATAACGGGTACATGAAAGTTACTTATGAGTAAGGGAAATACTAGTAATTATTTTTGAGTGATACTCTAAGGCTGTCACACTTAGTTTGCCAGTTAAGATAGATCTTAAGTCGCAACACAAAACTGCAATATTTGGAGAAACCTTGGCACCCTTCTTATATATACAAATTGAAAAGATGAAAGATTACAGTTAAGTTCGAGTTCAATATTTTATTGCCACTATACATATTTATGTATGTGACAAACGAATTAAAGTTAAATTCAAGTAAACAAAAACATGGTAATAAACTTCGCGCAAACAATAAATCAAGTAAACATTTCGGGTGAATTGTCCGCTAATGGTTACAACGATGATGGGTCCGTTAATTGCAGTAGGTTACAGTTAATCAGAATTTATCGTTATATCAACATAAATGTCAGTCAAGTTTTGCTTTTTTCATAATGCATGCAATTTATGGTACTAATTTATGTGTCTACCACTACTACTGAGTGTAAAAATGATGTTAGAATATTGTTGTAATAAAATTTTGTGTGAACATTCCACAATTTAAACGCATTTTAGAAAGTCGAGTTACTCATCACTATTTTTGACGTTACAGACTCTGAGGTAAACACACTTCGGTTTTTAGAGTTTAATGAGAAAATACCAGAGAAATTAACCGATGAAAAAGTATGACTGAGTATAACACACAGCTGTGAAAAGAGACTGGAAATGGGGTAAATGTCAAGGAGAAAACATCCCATTTTCAGCAAAGCACTGATTTATAATTATGAAGATAATCAAGAATTATTGAAACTCAGTCAGTTAAGGGAGTATGAGCTTCAGTTTTCAGAAGCATTCGATATCATTTGGTTTTATCCATTCAAACAGGGATAAATATTTTTGAACATGGATCATTATTTCTTGGTCATAGGTCACTTTGAAATAAACCAAATACACAGTGCATCAAATTTTATCAATCTCAATTATTTTCTCATGTCTTTTAAGACATTTAAGTATCTAACGGAAAATGAAGGAAAACTCTAGAGAAATGTTTCCCTCAAAATTTTGACGTCTTATATAGCACAAATTCTTACATGGATTTTCTTTTTTTTTCTTAAATTGTTCTATTGCTTAAACTCTTTAAAACAAAATGGGAGAATTCTCTTTCTAATTACAAATTTTCTGACACTCGTACTCCCTTAATCGAAATATACTCGAAACTCGGTCCGTGAACTAGGTCAGTGAGAGTAAATCTGACAGTTGTAGTGTCGTTTGTCGATGCAGAGTCGAAACATACGCGTTAATTTTCGTTGACTCTGGTCGTTTACCGGTATCGTCTGTTGGTTTCTCCATCTGCATTTGAATTTGTAAGCCAGCTTCCAACTAAACTTAGAGTATTTAAAACATGCTGGCTTCCACTTAAACTTTAGAGTATTCAAAAAAATTCTTAGTTGTACAGCATCTTTAATTTCGGTTAATGGTCTTCCAAATGTTTGGATTTGATCTGCGCTGAAATGAATAGACTGTCGAAGTGGCCATCTGCAGAAAGTACATTTAAAGTAACATCGTTATTTGATTAAGAAGCTAACGTAGTCAAAAATATTTGATTACAGGTTCAAAGCCAACTGATAGGTACATGTAATTAGTTTATGCAGCTTTTACTTGAAATACCACATTTCTGAATTTAGAAGTCCACCGAGTCGTAAAAGATTGCATCTTAACTTTCAGAGGATCTGGTTTCGATTATCGGGAGCTGCATGAAATATCATAGTCACTTTCTAATTTTCAGAGGTTCCCCTAGTCAACAATAGCTCATTGTCAGATGCCACTCTAACGTCTAGGTAATCATTGAAAAATTGAGCACCTTATACTTGAATAATTCTTATATTGATTTTAGAATTCCTCAGAATCGAAAAAGACTCATTGTCACATTCCAAATAAACTTTTAAAACATCATGTTGAAACAGTCAAGGTCGTCCATTTCTTCTTATTTTATTCAGACTCTCAACGACCAGAAAATAGCTAACTTATTAATCCCTAACTACATCATAACTGTAAATCACTGGTAGTCATTTTGCTTGAGTATGGAATTGCCAAATACAATATGAAGAGCATTGAGTATGGAATTGTCAAATACAATATGAAGAGCATTGAGTATGGAATTGTCAAATACAATATGAAGAGCATCGAGTATGGAATTGTCAAATACAATATGAAGAGCATTGTGACTGTTTGGTTGTATCTGGATGTCATTGAGTAAAGAAATAATTCATGGCAGGTATATGGTTATTGGAAATTTAACCATGGGCTGGGCCTTTATATTCGAATTTTACCCAGAGCGTTAGCGAGGGGTTAAATTTACGAATATAAAGGCCAAGCTCATGGTTAAATGACAATAAACATATACCTGCCATGAATTATTTCGATTCTAATAAGACAAAAAATGGAATTTTCCTTTCTGAAGGTAGATTTCCCGTTTCCATTGCTGTCTGAGTCTATGACGTCACAATACACATTCTGACGTTTTCAAACAGATGCAAGTTCAAAAGCCAAATCGAAAGCAAAAGGACACCACCATCACTATATACCCTCCGCTTTTACAAAGCGGGGGTATAATAATACACATTTACGTGTCTGAATGGCAAGATCAAGTTAAAAAATGTTCTTTACACGTATTTCCTTCACAAACTAAGACAAACAAAATTAATAATATGGCTGTTTTGCATCCCTTTTACTCTTTTTCGGAAACCATTTGCGCATGTGCGAAAGATACGGTTATCGAGTATTATACACAGGGGCCATGTTAGACTATTAGACAAAATTCTTGAATGTGTTTTCCGTAGGGGACAATGCTAAACTTTGATCCCATTTGTGGTTATCTTAGATGAGTTGCTGGTCTGCCAGGTACCATTTTGAAGGGAACTGTCTAAGGAATATTGTGACTAAGTTAAGTTAAAAGTCGATTGAAGGAGGTTGCACATATGGTCCAATTTTAAGAGCGTTCCCAACTGACGGCCATCTTCCTGCCCATTCCATCTAACATCTATTGTGATCAAGTTGTTTCCAATTTGCCCAAGGGTAAAATCATTGTAAGTATTCCCATACTGTCCAACATAAAAATGTATTTTCCACTGGTGACCATAATGGACCTATGCAAAAGGTCATGTGCTAATCACTTTTTAACCAGTAGAGCATTGCCGGGTACAAACTCATTAACTGTCTTTTGAATTGTAACCCATTCATTAACGGGCGAAAAGTTTGTATTTTTTCTAAATAACCAATTTAGACCCATATATATAATGAATAAATTTCTTGTCATTTCTAGTACAAAAATAAACGATTTTTTTTCAAACAAATATCTTTTTTCTGATTGATATTTGCAAAATTTGCTGTTAAGGAGCATCATCTGCTTTCAGTTTTCTGTAAATATATTGAAGCGTATGTTTAACATATTGACAGTGTACGCTAGCGGTATGATAATAGACCACTTTCATGTTTATTTCTTATCCCGACTTTGGTTCCGTTTTTATAACGTTTCCCACAAAGGGAAGTAACCTACTGACCCGACCCATTGTAATAAGGGACAGCAGTAGATTTTGAATACATGGGTATCTATCACTGGACTAGGGGTAATATCTCGATTGTCTTTAAATAAAATATTTCAAGCTATTCGGGTACTTACCACAGTGAAAATCGTAACCGTTGCCAGAGAAAATATTTACTGACCGTCCTTTCCCTAATGAGACCGAAAACCAGAATGACGGGTGTTAGCGAGTGACGTCCCTTTGAAAAACATGCTAAATTAGCAGTCATCCCGTAAATATGAAATTCGTCTATTGCACTGGTAGACAAACGCATTTTGTGAGATGACGATTATTTGTAAACTTAACGGACCCATCATGGTTGTAGCCACATATAAAACAAAATTAACGGATAATTCCCTCGGTGAATGACTAGTGTGAAATAAGAGTATTGTCCAGTTGTATTGTTTCTATACAAAGTACGTACACATTCAGTAGGATTTCCGAACTGACGCTCTTTCGTTCCACAATTAAAGACAAATTTTTCACAATGTCGTTAGGCCAAACAAAAGAAACAGTCAAAAATAATCTTTTCTCTAATTTCTAGCAAATTTAACCAACGCCTGACAGGTGTGATAAATTCAGATCAATACATGGGCATTTCCATATTGGCCTGGTCATCATCCCGAGACACCAATATTAGCCCGAGACGAAGTCGAGGGACAATATTGGTAGAGGGATGATAATCATGTATTAAACTATTTATTACATACTTACGACGTTTAGAAATGCCAGGCCGATATGGACCGAAAGTCGTTTATTTGCCCAGGCCAATATGGAGGGGAAGTCGTTTATTTTGTATGAGATTCACGAGGAGCATAAAATAACCTATTATTTTTCTGGGGTGTGAAAATATGGACAGTTTACTTCCGGTCATATTGATCATGCAAAAACGCTTATATTTCTACTAAGTATGTAATAAAAAATATTTCTCGTCTCTAGTGAGAGAACAACTTGCGTGAAATTATTCGGAACACAATCCTCTGTGTTTTACATTATGCCATTAGAGAAACATTTTCTACAACTTTAACACGTTCATTATGAAATTTCTCACATCTTGTCAAATAAATTTTCAAATGTTTAAAAACTCGGCAAGCCTCGTTTTTAAACATTTGCAAAATTTATTTAACTCGATGTGAGAAGTTTCATAATCAACTTAGTTCTCGTTGTAGAAACTATATATATTCAATAATCAATAGTTATGACATCTGAAATTGGCCCTAATTTTACACATTTATCTTTTTGAAGTTTTTGTCTCGAAGATTATAAATAGATAACCACGTTGTTATCAACATAATCTAGCGCTAAAACTAAAATCCTAATCCGTAAATCTGGGACTAATGTAATAAATATTTTAAAAAATTAGTCTTTAATATTAAAGATTTAGTGAAAAAATTCAAACGGTGGGACATAAATATTGGCGTTCCGATTATAATACGAAGAAAGGATATATCTTTATTGTCCCTTATAAATTGGGGCAAAAGTGCGACGCGAGAATTTTCTTGTTTATTCCAACTTGAGGCCGCCGGATCTGCCTTTCGAAAAGTGGGTTTTGCTTTTCTTGTCAATCTTTCGCCTTAACTCTGCATGAAATTGAATACTAAATCAAGAAAAACGAAAAGAAAACCCTTTCTGGATCTGCAAATGAAACTGTTTCGGCAAATGTCATTTTCAATCAAGAAAACTCTAAGTTATTTTTTTGAAAAAAAAAATGCAATACAAAATAAGGAAAACCAACTTGAAAGCCCCATTTTCACATGCACGAGATTTATGCCAGTATATATGCGAATTTATACGTGTGTAAAATTACAGTACAGTAATATTTGTTAAGTATTTTTGCTATGCATTTATATGATTTTAATGCGAGTTACAAAGTCAATTACAAGAAGCGACATGTACAAAACAATAACACAATTCATTAGATCTTGCAATTTGTAAAATGATAGATAAAGAAATTATAAGTTAGCAAATTCCTTATCAATAACGGCAAAATCATAACGAGATCAGTTCATTGTTTGCTTGTACATCAATAAATTCAATGATACCAATCATAATTGTAAGGCCGTTTTTGCCTTTTCATAGACAGAAACAGTAATTTAATTTCAAAATACCGGTGTTCGAATTCACATTACATTCCATGTAAATTCACAAATGTGCAAATATGTATTTATATAATACATTTGTCCATCAAGTCGTGCAAAATTGTACACTTTGTTACGTTTATACACATGATGCTGCATTCACACGTAGTATTTGCACACTAATGCAAATTTGCATACCTAAGTGAATTAAAAAATACACAAGTGTTTAAAACTGCTTGTAAATGGGGCTTCATTTGCACTCCTATAAACCTAAATTCATACAAAAAAAACCAAAAAATATAAGAAATAAAAATTAAAAAAAAAAACAGATTAGTGCTGTTAATAGAAATGTCATGATGGATTAATATTTTATCACTGAATTAAATGTACATGTATGTTCAAACAGTATCTGAATACAAACAATTTATGGATTATGAATCATGGACTATAAAATCTATGATAACCAACGCCGGGGATCAGTCCTTGAAAAAAGAGCAGTCCATATTATTTACTTTTCTGCATGAAATTAAAAAAATCCAGAAAATCCTCGGACCCTCCCCCCCCTACACACACACACAACACACACACACACACATAAACACAAATACACACATCTGGATCTACTTGATAATATTTTTGCAGACTGTCGTTTAAAATCAAGACTGCTTCAAGTAATATACTTTTGCACAAATAAAAATAAAAAAAAATGTACGAAAATCAACGAAATTAATAAAGAGCCACGTAATAACCGAGAAACGAATTTATTCAAATACATATCCGTAAGAACATATTTTACATAATTTTGATATTAAAATATTATATAAACGTGTATTTGCGCATATATTAAATGAAGATTTATTCGCACAGGAATTATTTGTCATTGATAAAAATTTTCCATGTTTGTACCGTTGCCTTAGGTCATACTACACTGTATTTATGACATGACGACTTGTGATAAAAAGCCTTGATCTAAATTGACCATCCTTTATCAACACGGATTAATTTTACACCAGTTTTTGCACACAACCCACAGAGTCTATCCCCTGTCAACAAGTCTTTGCACACGAGAAATTGTTTACAAACAACGTTCGTGGTGAAAATGGGGGGATTTGCACACGGTATTAATAGTTTTATAACAGAAAACGCGGCGCAAATTTCAATATTTTCATTCAGCTTGCTAAAGGTTTTGCATAAAGTTACATCCCGAATTTTGGATATATTTTCACAATGTCTTCAACTGGTATGTACGGTTAACTTCTCGCTAAATTTGCATTTAAAATTAAAGTCTCGATTATTTTAAAACTATTTAATTTTTATACTATTTTTATCAATAGGGGGAATCCACGATCTTTCAAATTGGGTGTAAATGCCGAGCGTTCGAGCGGAACAGCAAGATACATTGTAGATATAAAAGCGTCTTTTTTAAATCTTATAAACATTTGATTTTCAGGCACAGTTCGTAAAAACGTGTCGAAAATTCAATTATGCTGGTAGTTTATTACATAATTTCTACGATGCCAGTTTTTTTTTNCCCCCCCCCCCCCCCCGGAATCAGCCACAGATTTAAAGTGTGGTTCTTGTGCAACCCAAAATAAAATTGACCCTTCAGTCTGATTTTGTTTTCTATGTCCATTTGTATACGTTATTTAGTGAAATTGTTTTTTTCTTATATGCGGTTAATTTGTTTGCTCAGGGAAATTGTTTATCCAACCAATTACTATTTTCACCAAATGTCACTTAAACACTTAAACATGTTTGTTTCATTCCCCAAAAAATCTTTTCAAAACAAATTCAATTATTTCATAACAAATGGGTTTGGAACATTTATCTTCACTTTATTTTATAGTTACAACCCCCCCCCCCCTAGAAAATCAAATCGTCGTCACCTAAGGATTGGAAATTTTAACATTTTTTCCTCCCAGGCAAATTCAAGACATGTTTGTGGTTTTGCTCATCTTTGTTAGTAACAAACATGACCAATATTTCCAGGACAATGCGATGTTCGTTGTTTTAAAAATTATATAGCTGAACACGTGAAAGTACATTAAATTATAACAACCTTTAAAATGAACAATATAATGCACTCAAACTTCGAGAAAACAAAAACTTGTAAAGGTGCATGAAAATTATGTCGTGTTCTAAGAACATTCACTGTTCCTACTCGTCGTTACATTTTGTCATGTTTTTCATATAAGTAGTAAAAGTTTATTTAATGACATTCCGACATGCGATATGCTTCGGTGGGGGGAGGGGGGGTTTGCTAAGAAAATTTATTTATTTTCATGAAAATCTAGATCATGTTATTTTCACCAAATGTCAGATCAAATTATTTATTTGCAATTTCAACATAAAATTAAATGTTCAAATCAAAATTGATTTATTTTCATGACAAGTAGGATTACAATTTTTATTTTAAATGGCACCATTTATTTAGAAAATTGCCCAAACTCCCCTGAATATCAAATGGCCGTCCCCTAAAAAAGACATTTCAGTCCAACTTCACGACTTTTAAGGGTCAGACGGTGTTGATTTTTGATGGGCCATAGAAAAGGGGGGTAAGAAGAGGGTCTGATCCTTGTTACCCCGAGAAAATAACTTTTAAATGTGGAGCTTCACATAGAAGAGGGTGCCGGGGTAGAAGAGAGTCTGATCCGAATACTTTTTTTTTCTGTTCTGAACCTCGAAAAATGACTATATGTAAATCCCGGATCCCGTTTAGGGGTTATCCTGACTTCCCGCTAAATTAAATAGCTGATTCCGAAAGTCCTTCCGACCCTCATAGAAGGTATATGTATGGCGGTAGCATATGTTATTGCCATTTGTAAAGACTTTTGCATGACCTTTCTGTCATTTCCATCATATTTTTTCCTCTTTATTTACTTAGTAATGTTAGCCCCAGTGTTGTGTTATTGCGCCACCGTAAGGCCAATTAAGAAAATTTATTTATTTTCATGAAAATCTAGATCATGTTATTTTCACCAAATGTCAGATCAAATTATTTATTTGCAATTTCAACATAAAATTAAATGTTCAAATCAAAATTGATTTATTTTCATGACAAGTAGGATTACAATTTTTATTTTAAATGGCACCATTTATTTAGAAAATTGCCCAAACTCCCCTGAATATCAAATGGCCGTCCCCTAAAAAAGACATTTCAGTCCAACTTCACGACTTTTAAGGGTCAGACGGTGTTGATTTTTGATGGGCCATAGAAAAGGGGGGTAAGAAGAGGGTCTGATCCTTATTACCCCGAGAAAATAACTTTTAAATGTGGAGCTTCACATAGAAGAGGGTGCCGGGGTAGAAGATAGTCTGATCCGAATACTTTTTTTTCTTTTCTGAACCTCGAAAAATGCCGGATCCCGTTTAGGGGTTATCCTGACTTCCCGCTAAATTAAATAGCTGATTCCGAAAGTCCTTCCGACCCTCATAGAAGGTACATGTATGGCGGTAGCATATGTTATTGCCATTTGTTAAGACTTTTTCATGACCTTTCTGTCATTTCCATCATATTTTTTCCTCTTTATTTACTTAGTAATGTTAGCCCCAGTGTTGTGTTATTGCGCCACCGTAAGGCCAATCAAACTTAATATGTAGATTTTCATCCAACCCAGTGAAAAAATATGGGGCAGGTGGGTGGAATTTATTACATATAATTTATTTTTATTTTATAACGGGTTAAAGCAAAAATATAAAATAAACAATAACATACAAATTCATAAATTGTTTACAACATATAATAAGAAGATTAATCATATTTAATGAAGTAAAATTGGCCAATGTGGACCTCATTTTCGCAGTTGAGGATCTTGTTGGTTGTTCCTTCCGTTCCGTTTGGTAGCGGTTTTCCCAACCTGCCCGATAAACGATAATGTAGCTCAATCCCTGGTATATTCTCATCTATAGCACCCGATACAAGGTCACTAAGGTGTCAAATATTGTCTTCGAGTTGTTGAAATCCGAAACAAACTAGTTTTCCTTTTCAGTTAGACCTGCAACAACTCCACCGAGTGCGAAAACCGTTAGTAAACTACCGGAAATGGTCTACGTATGTAAATGAAAATGTATATCGGGTACGGACACGAATCAAAATACCGGAATTTAGACACAGCTGACTTTTGAAAAATAAATTAATCTCGGGAGGATTGATTTTCTAGGGGCGGGCGGGGATGAAAATCTACCAATTAATTTTAATTGGCCTAAGGCCTAAGGCGGGCGTAATATTAATAAATCATCGGTACGTTTAGTTTCCACAAGTTTTTTTGCAATATCAAAATAATTTGGTATATGACAAATTATGTATTACCAGAAGTCCGTTATTAGTAGAATAACACACAGCAGTCATAAATATAGATTATAAAAAAAAATTAATTGCGAGGATTGTCGACCTATTTAGAATTTTTAGATCTTACTATCAATATTGGATAAGATATGGTCAAAATAGGGATAAGGTTGTGTATTTTTTCCTCCAATAATAAATAATAACAATTCACAGAGAATTACATTTCAAATACATGTAGATTTTTTTTGGAAATAGGGCACACATATATATTGTACATAAAACGGTCAGCTCCTGATCATGAGGGGATAGCTATTAAACCGATGATTCACTGTTTTTTAATTACAGAAGGAAAATGTTGTATTCTGACCAACATGGGTACATGTGAATGTGGACCGGATTGTAGGTGTGGAGATAGCTGTACGTGTTGTCCTAAGAACAGGAGTTCATGTTCCTGTACAGCAGGAGACTGTGCATGCGGCGATTCCTGCAAATGTTCTCCAAACTGTGGTTGTGGAGTAGGGTGTGGAAAAGCGAAGACGTCGTAGCAAACACATAAATATCTGGTAGGTTAAATAAGTAACCAAGCACTGGAACGCCCATTATATCTATGATGAGATTGGCTGCAGTCTCTTGTTTTTCTAATCAAATTCATATAGGCACAGGCACTTTTTTCATTAAAATCTCAGTTCCTCCCTCTCTTCTTCCACAAGATAGAGGAGGGGTAGGAAATGACATTTGTTACGACAAAAGTGCCCGTGATATAAGCATCAAATATGCTAAAAGCACTTTAAAACAAATCCTAGAGACCTAATATGTTCACAAATGGCAATCGTATTTGCTTAACTGAGACGCATTTATGTATCATTCAAAAACGACTACACTTCAAAAACATAGTTATTAAGGTTGAAACGAATACATATTAAAAGTATATGATAAAACTTCGTTTGTCAAATACCGAAACTGGTGGCTTGCCTAATATACCAGGAGCCTGTAGATTTTATGAACAGATGCACTTCAGAGGTGATTGGAGATGAATATCATTATATTTTTATGTCCATCCAATTAAATTGTATCAGTCAGATAAATTAAATGCATTTCCTAATATAACCGTTCTACCATAACTAGAGTATAAGCCTTTTCAAAAAATCATTTGGTCCGACTTTAGGTTTTGGCATTTAAATACAAATACACAGTTCCGGTTATCAACCCAACACGGCAAGTGTTGTTCATTCGGAACACAGCTCATAAAACTATTCATATTTAGATTACAATGTCATTGTTTACTGTGATCTACTGTGACACTGCACTAATTATGTGATAATTAAAATGCATCTAGGGTTTAAATTTTGCATTGCTAGCCAAACGTACGAGTGATAACCGGAAGCGAAGAGTGTTTGTACCTCCATTTTATGGGAGAGTTCAAATCCATGAAAAGATAACAACACTTTTTGAAAAGGGCTATTACAGCATTTGCTTACAAATGTATCGGTATTTATTTTCTTACCATAATCAGAATCTATAAACTGATTCAATTATCCCCCTTGTTTTTTAAGTCCATATCATTCTATTTTATTTACATGCTTATGTTGCGTCATCATTGGCCCATTGGTTTAACTAAATAATCTTGATATCAAAATGTATTTGTTCTTCATTTTGTTTAAACCGATAAGGGACCGACCATTAAACCTGAAAAAGGGGGGGGGGGTTATGGTTTTTTCTCTGGACAGAAAATTATTTTCGCGCTTCGCGCGAAAAAAAATATTTGTTTTTTTCACATGTATCAACAAAATATTTTTGTTCAAAATTAAACATCATTTTTACGGGAAGAAAGCCTCCTTCGGAATTTTTTTTCCTCATTTTGGCAGCCAAAATATTTTTTTTCACATAAAATCAGCTCCAAAATATTTTTTTAGAAAAAAAACAACATAGCTCCCCCCCCCCTCCATTCTAGTTAAATGGTTGGTCCCTAATTTTATGAAAAGATTTTAAGAAATTTATTTTCGCTTGCCTTTATCAGGTTTGATCATAAGTACGATCACAAGAAATGATAATGACTAAACTGGGCATCGAAATTGTCAATGTACACAAAAATCTTATGTTCTTTATCATAAAATGAACACTAACATGGTTATAATAAAATAAAATGCACATAATATATTAATTTGATTTTTTTTATTTTATCATTGTAGATAAACTTGAATGGCAGCTTATTGAATGACCGGGATGTCGAATGAAAGTGCTTGAATGGATCTTGACTGCAATCACTCATATTTGTATATACATTCATTATTGTAAATATTCATCATAATTTTTGTATAATAATAACACAACTGTTATTCAGTAAAAATGAAAAGAAATTTGTTCTGGTATCCTTCTATAACGATAGTACTGGAAATGATGTCGTAATGTTCAATGATGTATGGTCATTATATTTCTTGCGTTTAACTATCACTGAAATCGAAAGCCTGAACACCAAAAGGACCCAAAAAGGAGAAAAAACAGCAGTCTTTTTATAGTAACGCCAAAATTGGGTTGTTAGCTCATTTTCTGAAATGGCCATCCTGGCTTACTATTGGTTTTTAATCAATAAAAGTGACAACAACAGTCCGAATCGATCAAAGGGGAGACCAGTAAGGAAAATCTGTATAACATGCGACAGAATCAGAGAAACCCAACCCAACACAGAGCAAAAGAGAGGCAGTATCATAGATAAACAATGAAAAAATATGGAGTAAATGTACATGAGCAAGTCCCTACATGGTATAACCGAGCAAAGGAACAACACCTTTATTGTTGTTCTTCATCTTGAAGTCATGTCAATAAAATGTATTTGTTATTGCTTCATATTCGGTATGAAGGACTTCTTTTGGTCTGTCTTCGCTGTTTTTTTTTCCTCATGCCTACACTTCGTTTTGCATATTCAGTTTTTAGGTGATTTACTTTTCTTTTCATCAGTTAATTAAAGCCCCATGACCAAGATTGTGCAACTGTAAATGAACTATCGTTGGTATGGTAATCGCCCGTAAGAGGAATTTATTACTATTTATCATTGTCATTTCTTAATCTAGTTGTCATAATGATGTGATAAGACGACAATAAGAATATCATAGATGTTCATCCATATTTTTTAAGTGGGACACTTGGGTAAATTTATGTCTTTTTAAATTTTCTCCAACATTTTGAAAAAATCCCCACGGAAATTAAAGAAATTAGCCAAAAAGCAAAATAAAAATTTTTGGAAGGAGAGTTGAAATCTAAGAAATTTATTTATTGTATCATCTTACATTTTAACATGAGCACGCATAATCCTATGATAACATTCACTTTGGAATTTATCAAAAAAAATAGAAAACAATGAAATATTATTTTATTGCTAGACCAGGGTGCCCGAATACTAATATCCCCAGATGAGCACCAGTGAAAAGCATCAGAAATAGGTACATTGGTGGAGAAAAGCACTGGTCTACCCAATCCCCTTAACTAGGTACTAACTTGGCCATCAGAACTTTTCTCTATTTATGGTTTAAGTACATGTACCAAGTTTAGTGAACGGTATGTCAACAGTTCAGTGCTTTTCTCCGTTAGTGGTACCAGTGTTACATTTAGTTGTGTTGCCTGCGTTCACGCAGTAGCGACATATAGGGATCTCTATGCGTTGTCGTCTGCCGTCGTCTGGCGTCGGCGTCACATGACGGAACTTGAAATATGTTTCGCGTCTTGAAAATTTCTGTCACATTTTTTCTCTGGAACCACATATTCCAGCTTTCTGCAAGTCGGCATGGAGTATGAGTATCGGGACCTATACTGTGTTAAGAAAGTTTGGAATCTCTCGCATGCCCAATTCCTATAGGAAGAAACTTAGAATTTGTATGCTCACGGGGGATATATTGATTTTCTCTCGTCCGTTCGCCCGCCCGTCAGTCCGTCCGTCCATCCCACCTCTGATAAGCTGCTATTCCGGATAACTCCCTCCACAATGTTAATGCTATAATTATTTTACTTTGCATAGTGATCAGGCATGGATTGAAGATGTGCATAGTGTCATTGTTTAAATTTTGGCCAAAATTTGTGATTGTGGGGGGGGGGGGTAGTTGAACTTGGCAATGTATTAAAATGTGAGTTCTTGAATTTTTATTCCAGATAACTCCTCCCACAATATTAAAGCTACATTTGTGTTACTTTGAACATTGATTAGACATGGTTTGAAGATGTGCATATTGTCATGGTTACGATTTTGGCCTAAATATGTGATTGTGAGGGGTAGTTGAACTTTTCCAATTATCGAAATATGCTATCTGGAACTGTTGTTCCAGACAACTCCTTCCACAATATTGAAGCTATATTTCTTTTACTTTGCACAGTGATTAGGCATGGTTTTAAGATGTGCATATTGTCATGGTTCAGATTTTGGCCAAAAATTGTGATTGTGGGGGGGGGTGTAGTTGGACTTCGCCATTTAACTCTTCCCATAATATTAAATCTAAATTTATTCAACCACACACAGTGATTAGGTATGGTGCATATGTAGCAATTTAGATTTATTCTTAATTTGTGTTTTTTGTGTGGTATAGTGAACTTGGCCATTTTATTGAATGGTGTGCATTTGAAAGGTCGATTCTGGATAACTCCTGATTAGTAATATCAATAGGCTGTGTGAGATATGAAAGTTAAAATTCTTGAAATTTGTTTATCAAGTGCCTAGAAAGTAGATGTCCGTGCATGCTTTATATGCAACTGCAGGGGCATCATATGTGTCTTACAGACACAAACAGAGTATCAAAATTTTATCCAAGACTTGAATATAAACACACCATGAAAAACGTCGGATAATTGCAGCGGGAGCATTTTCTCTCGCTTGATTTTTTTTGCCTTTTAACTTTTTACATAGGCGTCACATGTCTTTCCTAAAAGACGCGTCACATGTCTTTCCTAAAAGACTTATACTCTTTATTTTTCTTAGATATATGGTGTACTTGTACATGAGATAATACCTCATGTGTACACTTTGTTCAATTACTATTATCTAAATTTATGTTAATTCTAAAACCGAAGGATTAACTCCCTCCATCGTAGTTGATAATACTGATTATTCGGATTTCGTTTGGTTTTATGCATTTTATACATTTTTTGAAATTATGAATGTCCTTTGTTTGGATTCTAGTGCTGCTGATGAGAAAGTAATTTCCGAAATTGCCATACAGCTCATTAAAATTATTGCAATTGGAGTTAACATATGTGTTATGGTCTCGTGGTCATTTACTCCATATCCTTTCGTAAAATATTAGTGTACGACTAAGTATCCACTTCCGGTGTTTTTCCCATACGGCGGCTGTGGCATGAATTTCCTCTTTGTCATGAGAATATCTTCTACTTCTTACTTCTACGTTAAATTTTGTAGATATTTTTGTGTGGGGCGCCATAAAGGGATCACGTTCGTTGTCTTGTTTATAGTCGTTGTTGTCGTTGTCCGTCCTTTTTCGTAACACTTTTCTAAGCAACTACAAATCACAGCCACTTGAAACTTTGTATGTGACTTTAGTAAGGATTACCATATAGCGCTTACTGATTTCAGGTCTGTCAGACATGTACTTGAATTTTTTGAACAAATACTGTCAATGGCAAAAATTTTCGTAACACTATTCCCGGAAACTTCAAATCAAAGCCACTTGAAATTTTGTATGTGACTTTACTACGGGGATCCATATTGCTTTTACCGAATTTAGGTCTGTCAGACATCTACCTCTTGTTTACCTACTGGGAATATATAAATTACTGCCAATGGTAAATTTTTGGTAGCACTTTTCCCAGGAACCTCAAATCACAGCCACGAAACTTTAGTATGGGGTTCCATATTGCCTTAAAACTTGTAATGTCCTTGACAACGAAGAACACTTCTTTTTTCATTGTCAAATTAACAATAATATAAAACAGAGTTTCATTGAAAATATAAATAACCATGTAACTGATTTTAACCAGCTTGATTCTCCATCAAAGTTTAAAAAAAATCTTGAATCCAGATACAAGTATATTGTCCGGTGTTGTTGACTATATAAAGCGATCTGTAGAACTGCGAAAATGAGGTCCACATTGGCCAATTTTACTTCATTAAATATAATTAATCCTCTTATTATATGTTGTAAACAATTTGTGAATTTGTATGTCATTGTTTAGTTTATATTTTTGCTTTAACCCGTTAGGGTTTATTTGTGCAAAGTATTTAACCGAAATCAGGTCTGTTGGACATCTACTTCCTGTTAACGACATGGAATATTTTCAGCAATTCTGTCAATGGTAAATTTTTCGAAGCAATTTTCTACAAATCACATGCTTCTTGAAATTTTACATGTTACTTAGGTTAAGGGTTCCCCATTGCGCTTTCCGATTCACGGGCCTTTACAACATCTACTTCCTGTTTACTGACTTGATTTTCAACTTGTAAAAATGTTCGTAACACTTTTCACAGCAACTACAAATCTCAGCCACATGAAATTTTACATTTGACTTAAGTATGGGGTTCCCCATCGCGCTTCATGATTCCAGGTCTGATGGACATCTACTTATTGTTTACCGAATTTGAAGTTTTTAAACAATTCAGTGAATGGTAAGATATTTCAATATTTTTCTCAGTAGCTACAAATGGCAGTCACGTGAAATTTTGTATGCATTTTGTAAGTATGGGCTCCGTATTGCGCTTGCCGATGCAAAATCTCTCGGACATATACTTCTTTTGTAATTGTTTGTTTACCACATCAAATTTAACGAGGACGGTGCAGGCGACGCACGACTCAAAATTTATTTCAATAATACCTATAGACTGGGCTTGTAAAGTTGAACAACATATTAGCAATGAAGGAAATGATACCTGTTAAGCTCAAGGCGGTCGGGGCGTTAGGTTTGCAATAATCCACCCATCACTGATCGACTGTCCCGCTTATGGTTTTCGGATGATAATTTGAGTATCGTTTTTCAAATAAAAACCAATCTTTGTCACCTGCTTACTTGCTAACTTGCTACACCCGAAAAATCGTATTGATCTTTTGGTGTGTACCCCCAGGTCAAGGACACAGTGGCTATAAATAGACAACTTTTTTTTAGCTTAGAAAAGTGTTAAGAAGTTATTGATAATTTGCTCGTTCTTTTTAGCTCACCTGGCTATGCCAGGGTGAGCTTTTGCCATTACTTGGCGTCCGTCAATCGTCTGTCCGTCCGTCTGTCGTAAACTTTTCATTCAAAGATCTTCTCCTTTGAAACCACTGGGCCAATTGGAACCAAACTTGGTCACAATAGTCCTTGGGTGGTCCCCTTTAAAAAAGGTATCCGGCAGGTCCGTACCTCATCCAAGGTTGCCGCCACCGGGGAACATAGTTTTAACATTGGACCCTATAGGAAAGACATTGAAAGATCTTCTTCTCAGAAACAACCAGTTCAATTATAACCAAACTTAGTCACAATGGTCCTTAGATAGTCCCTTCCAAAAAATGTATCCAGCAGGTCTGTACCTCAACTAAGATGGCCGCCAGCGGGGAACATAGTTTTAACATTGGACCCTATAGGAAAGACATTGAAAGATCTTCTTCTCAGAAACAACCAGTCCAATTATAACCACATTTAGTCACAATGGTCCTTAGATGGTCCCTTCTAAAAAAGGTATCTGGCAGGTCCGTACCTAATCCAAGATGGCCGCCAGTGGGGAACATAGTTTTAACATTGGACCCTTTGGAAAAGACATTCAAAGATCTTCTTCTCAGAAACTACCAGTCCAATTTTAACCAAACTTGGTAAGAATGGTCCTTAGATAGTCCCTTCCAAAAAATGTATCCAGCAGGTCTGTACCTCAACTAAGATGGCCGCCAGCGGGGAACATAGTTTTAACATTGGACCCTTTGGAAAAGACATTCAAAGATCTCAGAAACTACTTGTCCTATTAAAACTAAACTAAGCCACAATGATCCTTAGATAGTCCCATCCTAAAAAAAGGTATCCGGCAGGTCTGTACCTCATCCAAGATGGCCGCTAGCGGAACATAGTTTAAACATTGGACCCTATGGAAAAGACATTCAAAGATCTTCTCAGAAACTACCAGTCCAATTATACCCAAACTTAGTCACAATGACCCTTACATGGTTCCTTCCTATAAAGGTGTCTGGCAGGTCCATACCTCATCCAAGATGGCCGCCAGTGGGAACATATTTTTAACATTGGACCCTATGGAATATACATTCAAAGATCCTTTTCTCAGAAACTACTAGTTCAGTTAGAACCAAAGTAAGCCACGATTGACCTACAATGGTGCTTAGGTGATCCCATCCAATATTTTTTTTCTGGCAGGTCTGTACCTCATCCAAGATGGCCACCATCTAGAACATAGTTTTTACCATGTCCTTATTGATATTAAGGGGAACCTCTGCCATAATTTTTGAATTTTTATTTGAATTGTGGTCTGAATGTTTTAATTTCAGCAATATGTAAATACCTTGATTATAAGGGGAATCCCTGTCCAAATGTTTTTGAATGATGTTCTGTTATGGGTTGTAATGGACTGTGGATCTTTGGGTTGTCATGGCAACCAAACAAGAATACTGTAATTTAAGAAAAAAAAGGTTTTCTGCTAAATTTTATGTTCAGTTTTTCCAGTTGGAAATGACTTTTATCTATGTCAGCCATGGTCCAGGTGAGCGATACAGGCTCTTAAGAGCCTCTTGTTTAATTTCCGGGTGATGAAGTCAAACCTAAATCACACTTAGCCCTTCTAATGTCAAGGTAACAATTGCTAAAAGGATTAAACTTTCATGAATGTCACTTGGAAATGCAGAACGGTTCTTCTATGTAGGGAACGAGTCCCGTGGTCAAAGATTCTGGTTGCATATAGCTTTTTTTTGGTCTGCACGTCTGTTTATCGATTGTACGTTTCGTTAATACAGGACTTTCGAGATAGGGACTGTAGTGTAGGTAGAGGCAGAAATGAGTGAGATAAGTACGAGTAAATTGGTATAAATAAATGCTGACATACCTCCTAAAAGCAAACTATTTAGTAATTTGAAGTATACTATAATATTTCCCACATGACAACTGTTTTACAAAATTTGGCCGAGTGTTTTAGATAGTTATGCGCCATTCATACGTAATTCGTTTTAATTCGAATTCTATGCGTATTAAACTTATACATATCAGTTAATGCTTTACCCAATACGTACATGTATTTGTATGTCTGAACACCTGTACAATCATTATGACCATCACTTCTGTGTTTTGAGTTCGCTCCCCTGACACCCCCTCTCCCCTTGTAAAATCGCAAAAAGGGTGCACTCAACTCGCAACCGTACGTTATAAGTTATGTCAGTAACCTGCCAAAAGTCGGAAGTTAATTCCATGTACATTCCTGGTTCTTCAGCTTCCTCTGCCACTAAAACTGACCGCCACGATAAAGCTGAAATAATGCTCAATGACGTAAAACCCCATACAAACAAACAAGATTTTAATTGTCGAAAACGCTATAAAATAAATTAAATACATATCAATGATTAATCAATTACTATTACCACTTGGTGTATTGATGTATTGATTTTGTGTAATAAAAGAACTTTCTCGTTGATAAACAATTTAGGGACCGACCATTTAACTTGAAAAGGGGGGGGGGGCTATGGTTTTTTCTACAAAAATATTTCGGAGCCGATTTTAAATGAAAAAAATATTTTGGCTGCCAAAATGATGAAAAAAAATTCTGAAGGAAGCTTTCTGCCCCAAAAAGTAATGTTAATTTTGAAAAAAAAATATTTTGTTGATACACGTGAAAAAAAATTTTC
>MJUU01015421.1:0-22930 GCA_002080025.1 Modiolus philippinarum | reverse complement strand
AATGCTGACAATACACCATTCTATATATACAAAAAATAAAAACTTGCTAAACAAATATGACATATATTGTTACACTCTGATTTGTTTCATTATCATATGTTTGCAGGGTACAACATGAGTTACTGTAATATTTAAACAGATATTGGTACTTTAATATGAAGTCATTTGAAACAACGGCAGTAGAATACCCAAGGAACAAAGAAGTGAAATTTACAAAAATCGAAGTCCAAAGGCATGGCCAAAAAGAGAACACAGTAAACAATGACGTTAGACAAAGCACAGAAATAGAAATCACAACATTGAATTTTCGCTTTAAATGCTGTTAAAACTTGTAAATTATATGTAGTTACGCCCTATTACTTCAACGACATTTCTCTTTATATCTGACCTTGGACATTAAAAGCATTGTGGGCCTAAAGCCTCAGTCCCACTGTCACGTTTCAAGGCTCTGAGTTTACTACATTTTCAAAACGTAGTGATCCCGCTATATACGTAGCGAAGCGTAGCAATGCGTAGTTAAAAACCGCAATATACGTAGCGCAGACCAATTTTTATTAGTCCCGTTTGTATTGGTCTGCTCAATACAAACGTATCCAAAAATTGATACGTTTCACATACGTACTAGAACGTACTAAACTGTATACGGAACGTACTGATGCGTAGTAAATACGTAGTTGATACGAGGTGTGAATACGTTTTACTGTACGTTTATGCTGGGTTGCGCTACGTTTGGGTACGTTCTGTCAGGTTTTAGTCTACGCATTAATACGTTTTAGCACGGTTTATTAGGTTTCATTACGTAATCATACTTCTTGCTACGCTTTGCTACGTATTACTACGTTTAAATGTAACTTCTACCACTCTAGTCAGACAAAAATTTTTCTGCTAGGAACACCAATGTATATCATCATAATCTCAAGTAAAAAAAAACAAAATACAAAATATAACCAGCTATAACAGATCGGGTTATAACTAACCATGCATAGACGGTGAAACTTGCCCCAACATTTACAACAATGTTCACCCAAATTGAAACAATGTATGTGTCAACAAAATTCAATATCCTACCAGCAACTTTAAGAAGATCACATCGTGAGATTGATCACTTCTTTAGCCTCAGACTTTATTCATATAATGACCTCCATCTTGCACATTATGATATGCATGGAAGAAGGTACATAACTTATCCTCTGCAAAGTATTACATACAGCTTGTTCAAGGAGTTGATACAAACTAATTGATGATTATCCAACTCTTTTTTTCAGTTGCGCAGAAAAGTTGAATAAAATTAACAAAAGTCCAATATTTTAAAAACATTCAGAAAGTACACAAAACTTTCATTATTCGAAAACAATAGAAGAAAAATACTTAGTTGTACTTTTAGCTATTTCTGTAAGGTAAAGCTGATGAAAAGTTTTATTTTTTTTTCTTTAACACAAAACAAAAATTCTTTATTGCACTATAATGCTGTTAACATTTATAGGGTACAGCGATTCCCTATAAATTGTAATATAATGTATAGTATATAGAACAATCATACTACATTAACCTTATCGTAACAATTTATATATTTATGAGATAGAAAATCTTTTTTTATGTGTAAATGTTACTTTTTTAAAAATAATTATGTTTTCTTTAGAAAGTAGTCAGCCTTTAATGTTTTAAATCGAAATCGTCACGTCTTTTTAAAAATTCTTTTTAAATAAATAGAAAACATCTAATTCTTTTGTTTTCTTTTCCGACATATAGAAAGACTTATGTATACTGAACAATATAAGTGTAAGGATAAAGTTCAATCCATTATAATTTTCCTCATTTATCTCGCAACCAAATACAATTGTTTTCAAATTAATGACATGATTATCTATTTTAATGTTACTGAATAAAAGTTTCATTTTTTCCCAAAATATATTTAAATATTTGCAATGTATGAAAAAGTGTTCATAATTTTCTACCTCATTACATTAAGTACATAGCGCAGAGTCAGATAACCGCCATATTGCCAATAGCTGTTTACAAGGTAAAATATAATGCAACAGTTTCCATTTAAACATCTTTAATTTATTTTCTTTTATAAATCTATAATTATATAGTAGATTATTTTTTATTTTGCTGTATAAGTCACTATCTTCCAAATAGGTTTCCCATTTTGAAAATCCAACTGGTTTTTCATAGACAAATGTCATAAGTAATGTATACATTTGTTTAGATGATAAATCTTGCAATAAGTATTTTTCCTTGTTTATCACATATTTGGATTTGTGAACTTGTTTTAATTTTAGTGTTAATCGAGTCTTGATGTTTGAGTTTGGGTAGCCAATCTTTTGGTATAGCTTTTATTAATTTAGAATATTCTGAAAACCAGTTACTTTTTGAAGATAAACGAATAAGTAAAATATTTTGTGAGATATCCCCCTGGTCATTAAGTAAATCATTAATATAGATAATATTTATATAATCTTTTATCCAATTGAAGTAAATTAAAGTTTTCCCCTGACATTTTATGAATTTGTTTCCCCATATTATTTGTTTCCTAATTTCTCTATAATTTTCTAGGTTATTTTTATTGGTGGCCAATTTATGTTTCATCCATACATCAACAATTTTTTTATAGAATTCTGGCATACTGTATTGAAATTATTAATGTTGTGAACATTACAAAATGAAATTTTTTCCAAACTTGTCGAAATAAAATTTTGGAATAACTTTCCAGCTAGGTAACTTGTCATCAAACTCTGTTAATCTTCTCACCCAATTAACATATATGGTATCTATAAATATATGTATATTAATCATTTTCAAACCCCCTTCACCGTATTTTGAACATAGGACAGTCCGTTTCACTTTTTCTTGTTTTCCACCCCAAATAAAGTTAAACACCAATTTTTTTAAATTTAGAAATGTACTCATTATTTATACCAGTGACTGATGCTAAATACGTGATATTTGGAATTGTCAAAGATTTGGCAACAGTTATTTTTCCCATCATAGTAAGATTTCTCTTTCTCCAATCTCTGCTTTGGCATATTGTTTGTTAAAGTTTAATCTCGCACATTCATCAAAACAGTGGTTGAACTGGTACAATGGAATGCACAAACCATATTTTTTCATGTCTGGTGTCACTGTCAGGTTTTGTTCTGTGACGTGATAAAGGGAAAATTCACTCACAAGGAACAATTTTTGTACATGAGTGAATTGCCATTTTTCCTGCGAACTACCTGATAGTTCAACAGCGACATCAATCGGGAAAAGCATTTAGGTTAATTTATTCAGGTTTTCTAATGAACATCCTGATGAAAAGGCGACAGATGAAGATGCTCCTCTGAAAGAATGGCCTTTGAAATTAACAACAATAGCAGCTCTCAACAAAACAGTTCTACCATCTGAATAATGTTTACGATGTAACTTTATAATAAGCGAGCGAAGCTCGCTCTTTATGGTAGAAATGTAGTCAAAAATGGGATTATTGAAATAGCTATAAATAGATCGTAGCTATATGACGCTTTCAAAATCTTTCGTCAAACATCGTCACCATCGAACTCTCGCGTGACTCATTCATTCAATATGGCGACATCGAACTCTCGTTCCTGCGTGGCCATCGAACAGAGTGTGAAATGTTCATTGCAAAAATTTCGGTAGAGTTATGGTATATATTTACTGCTGTTTTCTTTAAAAAGGATAAATGCAAACGATATATTTTTCATTTTTGTGCAAGATATTGCTATTTAATATCGTAGCCGAGAACTCAAGTCCTTAGTAACTGTTGCTATGTAGCCTTAAATTCTGTCGCATTTTATGGCAACCGCTGTAGATATGCACCACATATTCGTCCCGAACATTTATTAAATGTCAAATTTCAGTCAATCGATCGGTATGTTTATTTCAAGTGTCACTTTTCGCTTTATTTTTGGTCTAAATATAGCCAAGATGAGAAACATGCATATACTGGCTTCTTGTTATATTGTGGGTTCCATTATATTGTGGTATTCATGTTCCTTTCAACCAAATTTTTAACTGTGACGCCAGCGTTACTACGTAGTTACGTAGCACGATAATATGGGC
Source organism: Modiolus philippinarum (assembly GCA_002080025.1). NCBI lineage: Eukaryota > Metazoa > Mollusca > Bivalvia > Mytilida > Modiolidae > Modiolus > Modiolus philippinarum. The sequence goes on along the minus strand of MJUU01015421.1, from coordinate 18,868 downwards.
TACCATTATAATCAGCATGGAGCCAAATAAATCAACAAAACCTTTTGCCAGGAGAACGGCGAATGCAGATGTCATGACAGCGTAAATAAAGATTGCGTTAACTCGCTAATGCATTCGGTAACACACTTGCGTGCAATCATTTATCAAAAATATGCCCATGCAATTTTTTTTATCTATTATATGCCACAGGTTTTAGATGGTTGGATATAAATTTTATATGGCACCCTGAACAAAAATGTCTTGCCTTGAAATTAAGATATATCCATTTCCCTAATTTGGATGCGTCCATAATGATATCGGCGTGTATATTTGACTAAAAACTTTCAAAATTAATTGGCATTACTCTTTAAAACACCATAATGCTCAAATGATTATGAAAATTGTCAATCGTTAAATGAAAACAGCTTAGCATCTGCTACACCGGAAATGTTTACCTAAACTTCAAGGACCGATAACTATATAAAATCAAAGAACTGAAGTGCTGTTGAGATTGCAATGCATTCTGAGGTAGCACATATATAAATTGGTGATATATAATGTTGGGATCGTAAATCATGAATAAGGTTGAGTGTAAATTTAAATGTTTTTCTCTGAATGGATAAGTGTATTTAGGGGACTTGATTGATTGATTGATTAGTTAGAGTTTAACGTCTAATGAGCAATATTTCAGCTATATCAGGACGAGAACAAGTTAATCAATTCAAAACAAATTGTAAGTAAAAGAAGAAAGAAATAAAGGTGGAAGGGAATTAGGGGACTTGAGCAGACATCGTCATTGCCAATTAAATAAACCGAAATGAACAACTTCGATATATTCAATTTCTTTCCAAGTGATGTGAAAACAACACTAAGAATATTGTCACTGCATGCTTTGCAATTCATTTAGGTAACACTCAATACCTATTTGAAGAACTTCAAGTTGCACATATCTGAAATTAACCCTCTTGTTCTTGATGTGTTCTTCCTCCGCTCTATGGGTTTTAACTCACCTGACCCAAAGAGCTAAATGAGATATTGCAGAACACGGGGGTCATCGAAGCCGAATATTCATTTCCAAAAAATTAAGAGTAAGATTTTTTTTTAAACACTTAGGGGAATAATTATTTATTTTCTTTTTATCATGTACTTTATGTAAATGGTGAATAAAAGGATATGGAGTAAATGCACATGAGACAAAGTCTCTACAAATACATGGTAAAAAACAAGCAAAGGAACAACGCTTTTATTGTTGTTCTTTATCTTGAAGTCACCATGAGGCCTTCAACAATGAGCTTTGCTCATACCTCATAGTAAGTTCAAGACGGCCCCATGCACCGGTTTAAGCGGAATTCTTTGCTAATTGTCGAGCAACGCTACATCCATGTCTTTCTTGGTCATGGGTGCGGGATTGTCAACAAACATCAATTAAACTGGCAAAGTGCTCTTACAATCACTGTCATCCTTTGCCCGACAAAAGCACTAGTGTCTTAAACTAGTGGACAACTACAACATATAGACAAACACAGGGCACTCATCAAGTCGAATGTAAGAAAACTTGGCGTTATAAAATAGTGAGATGTGGGCACTTAAAATCTGATTTATTTTCAAGAAGGTGTAGGCAAGAATATTTTTTTAACTTTTATTCGGGACTACATATCTATTTACAAAATAAAAAAAGGTCAAACCCCCACAGAATCAAACGGTTATCAAATGAGTTCAATGTTTTATCACATCTCTCATAAAATACATAAAGCATGTAAAACAAACAAACAAACAAAAAAACCCCAAAAAATAGCGCAAATCTAACATTTCCTGAACAGAATTTCAAGATATAAAAAACATGTAATAATATGTACAAACACTTGTACACTAAGACATAAATGATATATATTTTGCCATGTATTATATGTGCATATCTATGGTTTGAACTTAAAAAATCGGCACAAATACGTTTCATTCGGCTAATGCAGCATAAAAGATAAAATTCAAGATATTTCACCCCATCACTCAGAAGTCATATTTTAATCCCTGAGAAACCCTTTCTCTCCCCCTTTTTCAGATATTGAATTATGGGTCTTTGGTCTCAGCTTTACCCTGGGTAATTTGACATCACTGTTCATTCGTTCGTCCATCGTAAACTTTTCATTTAAACATGTCATAGATCTTCTCCACTGATTCCACAGGGCCGATTGGAATGAAACTCCGCCACAATGGTACCCTTTGAAAAATTGCATCCAATGCACAGATCTGCACCCAATTTAAGATGGCCACCAGAAGGGCAAAAAATTTAACATTTGTCCTCATGCCAATGGAAATTCATTCAAAGACTTTGGTCTCTGAAACCACTGATCAAATTGGAGCCAAACTTGATCACAAAACGCTTTGGGATATCCCTTCAAAATGTGTGCCCAGCAGGACAGCACCAAATCCAAAATGTCCATCGGTGCGAAAAAAAGTTTTTCATCGGACACTGGTAGGGAATTTATGCCCTTATGATCACTGACACTGAATCGGTCATGGTCTGTGAGCGATACAATCAATTGAGAGCTTCTTATTTATTCTTCGCTCGCTTTTAAGGTTGCACCTTCCTCATATTAAGTCAAATAGAAATAGACTTGATGACTTCCGACATCTTTGGTATTAAAAATATAATATTAGTAAGTTCAAACAACTCTAAAACCAGGCTTTTGGAAAATTTTGGTAAAGAACCTTCTTTTCTAAAAATCTTTTTAAAGTTCATTTCTTTTAAAATCAATACCACCCTGTTCTTCATTTTTATCCATGAATTTTGCGTGAAGTGGTGACAAGATTTGAAGTCTAACTGCAGAAATCGCTTAAATAATAACTAAATACCGAAGTTACTGTGAATTTGATTTATGCATATGCGCATTTCGACAACTTATGTCTCTTCAGTGCAGATAAAATCTAAACGTTTTGAAGACCATAAACTCAAAGATATTTAAAAACTAATAGAGAGCAAATAAGCAATGAAGAGATATGGAGTAAATGCACATGGAACAAAGTCACTACAAATAAATGGAAAAACCACGCCATGGAACAACGCTTTTAATGTTGTTCTCCATCTTGAAGTCATCACCATCGTGCGCGGTCCCGGCTTATGAATAGGCCCGCAGCATCCTCTGAGCTTGGAGTATGAGTCTTCCTAACAGAGGACCCCGAGGGAACCCCGGGATATAGAAATAGGATCCATTCCGTGGTTGTGCGGGATTAATAAATACACAACCCATCTTTCGGATGGGAGGTAAACTCAGGTCCACGTGTTGGAAGAAACGCCACGCTTCCTGCACGTTAAAGAACCCTTGTAGCAAGCTCTTTTTGGGGTGGTCCGTAGGTGATCGGCTACAAGGCTAAATTCCCCGCCCTTGATGATTTCACCCTACTTTTCCAGTGGCAGTCAGAATTTCCCGTCCCATGGCCCTTCCATACCCCAAAGTGATTATTTATTAACAAACTTGTTCTCGTCTTGATATAGCTGAAATATTGCTGAGTAGACGTTAAACAATAATCAATCAATCTTGAAGTCATCATGAGGCATTCAATAATGAGCTTTGCTCATACCTCATAGTAAGGTCAAGACGCCCCCAAAGCTTAAAGCTGAAAGCAATCAACTTCATTGTTAAGTCCTTTAAAGACAAGTCGTCCAAATCCAACATATACGAATACCACGCTCTTGGCGGCTTAGACTTAACAACCTTTCTACATAAGATCTAGAAACTGATTTCTTTTTACATTCACCCCAAAAATTGTGACTCTGTGAGTCGGGAAAAATGGTGACTCTATGAGTCGGGGCTGACGTGTCGAATGATCATAGGGAAATCGGGTCTTCGAAAGTAGAGACAATCTGATATAGAGAAGGCCTTAATTATTCTGTTTATGGTTTTCCTGATTAAATTTAGGAGGAGATGGCATTATTCTGAATGTTGCAACGTCACTAAATTATCTGAGTATCTTGAGAAGCCCTAGTTGTGCTGGCCAAAATAGCCTCTTCAGTATTGTCATTTATCAACCTCATAATCGCCACGATATAGCTGATATATTGCTGAAGTTGGCGTTAAACATCAATCAATCAATCAATCAACTTCATAATAATTTTACCGGTCGACTGAAAGGAGGAAAATATATGGAGTTCTGGAAAAAAACCATTTGAAAAGATATTTCTTTGAGAACACCAAGACAAAGACTAATTAAGTTTTGAACTTTTTCGACCCCGCCTTCCAATCGCCCTTTACGACGGCCCCGTCCTCGACCCCACTTCTTGTTCTAATGGGAGATGGAAGCTAACTGAATATTTAACTTTTATGATGTTTATTCCTGACATCAACACTAACAACTACCTGATTCGTAGTGGTACGTTGCAGTAACGTAGTGTACCGTTCAAAAACGCACTGAAACCTACCATTAACGTAGCAGACCGTAGTTGAATCGTAACAAACCCTAGCAATACCTACTAAAACGTAGTTTATACCGGACGAAACGTACTAAAACGTTGTGAAACCTGGATAATTCAAACCAAGTAACCCGTAGTAAAACCGCGTAAAACGTAGGGAAACGTACTAAACTGTAGCATATACCTAGTAAAACGTAGAGACCGTTAAAAAATGACACGAAACGTGGGCATATAAAACGTAGTTAAACCGGTGGCTTGAAACGTGACAGTGGGACTGGGGCTGCCATTGTACATACAATCTGTCAGAAAGGAAATTAAGGCACATGTCAACGGATTTGCATTCTGCAAGGATTTATTTGAAAATTGACTGAAAAATTTCTGTGTCTATGATTGGTAAACGTTTTATATACTTGTCCTCTTATTTCGTTTTGTTTTATTCAATTGATTTTTTATGTACTTTAATTATGTCTGAATTGAAAATGAGTGTACCTACGCTCTTTATATCAAATTTAAGGACCGCTTTCATAAACTCTGGAATACTTATTTGTATTGTGAAATACATCCATGCAAAACTTGTCTGTGCTGCTAAACAGCCATACATTGGTACAGATTTTGCTATTGATACCCAAGGAACTTTGATATCCTGAAAAAGATTTTCAATGAAAATACTCCAAATGTATAAACTTGTACACAAGTCAGATCACTGATACTTCTTAAAAATGTAACCATATTTCATACCAATAGAATGTGAATTTTCTTCGGTGAATACGTAATATTATGAGAAAGTTTCATTGAAATATTTTCTAATTATTGTCCGGCATATATATCCGAACTTTCAGTAAATTTTCTGTAATTCAACGTAATATCACTGAATTTTTTTTACTGCCTTTGGATTATGGCTTTCCATATTACTGCTGATGAGAGGTTACTCCTTGAAACACGGGTACAGCATAAGGAAATTTACTGTTTTTATGCGACTTCGGTATTTCTTTTTTGTACTATAGAGGTCCTCCCCTTTCGATTTAAGACAAAATACCCAAAATTCACCTAATTTGGAAGTTTGCGATTTATTGTCGGGAAGAAAAATATTTGTGTCCATTCTGTCAATGAAAATTTAAACGTTGACGTTTTAGTCCTGATATACTAATAAGGTCATATACGTCCGGGGATCGTACCCTATTACAGATTAATTAATATATATATGTTGTATATATATTTTAAGTGAGGAAGGTTGCCGGAAAATGGGTTTTCCCGGTTAGTCTACATGTCTTGGTCTCAAAACACAAAGACTCCATCTACACCGTGGATCTATACTGGGGAAATTACAGTTGTTCTTGCATCTTTCTAAGGAACACTCATGGAGGTGTAGTGTAATACGTGTTCTATCATTCGGGTGTTTTGTACAGTAAAAAGTGATTTAAAAGAGAAATATGATTTGTACTGTTTAGTAGTTTTTCGCCATGACATACAATAGACCACCTTCCTATTCCTTTTTTAAATGAATTGTTTTTGAATGTTTGAATGAATTACTATTAGATCCTATTGGTAATTTGTTCTCTATCGGCTTTTACACATAATTTGGTTTGTAGATTTCAAAACGTTTTGATTAAATCTGCACTGATGAGACATAAGTTGTCGAAATGCGCATATGCAGAACCTAAATTCAGAGTAACCTCGGTATTTTGTTACACCGAAAAATCTACATTGTGATTTCAAAACTTTACGGGAAATTTAACGAACTGGCAACTCGTCTATAAGAAGTCAAAACGTAATGTGCCCCCGTTTTGCTAGTGTCAACAATAAATGTTATTTATAAAACAAAAACATCATTTTATGTTTCTGTCAAAGCAAAACGAAATGTTGGACTAACCTTTTGATCTAAATTAAATTCTATGTTAGCATTGATATAATCTTTTTCTTCTTCAGTTATCCTGGGATGTTCTAAAGGTGTATCTCTGACAACAATAAACCATAATAATACCCACAAAAGTGTCATCAACCCTACAATATAACATAAATGAATGTGTATGTGTGTGTTTGTCTAGATTATACTTAATATTCAAGTTGGAGAGCAACAATAAAAACATTGTTCGATTGCTTGGTCTTATCCTTGTATTTGTAAAGACTTTATCTCAGGTGCATTTACTCCACATTCTTTCAAACTGATTTTATTTGGACACTTGCAAGAACTTAATTGAAGTAATTTTTGTTTTAAAATAAGATCTCTATGTAAGACACCAACTCAGTATCCAGTACTTCGTCGCTGGCTCGAAGACATTTTTTATTTGAAACATGCATGCAATTTCTAAATTTGAAAAAAAAATATATGTATTAAGATCTAAGGAGTAACTCCCTCTTGCATAGCTTTGTCCTTTGGCTTTCCTTTTTTATCATACTGATAATTAGTTATCTCTCAGATTTTTTTTGCTTCTGGTGTTGCCATTTTCCTTGGATTGTTCGCTTTCGGATTGACGGTTCGGTTCTCACTTACTTTACATGTTATGGTTGATGGATTTCCAAATTGTTTTGATTTGATCTGTACTGAAAAGACATGATTTGTCGAAATGCGCATATATAGAAACTAAATTCACAGTTGCCTCAGTATTTCGTTATGTGTTAATTTGTCTCTATCAGCTTTTAGACATATTTCGAATTATGGATTTCCAGACATTTTTTTCTGGACGGAACAGACATACATTGTCAACATGCTCATACGAAATTGCCATATGCAGAAAGTAAAATCACAGTAACCTCTGTATTCTATTATTCATTGTTAATGTATTTATTAATCTAAGACAATCTGAATTATTTGTTCAGACTGATGTAAACTACTGTCTTTCTTGTGTTATTTCAGTAGTAATCCAGCTAAGAGTCAGGCAGTGGGCGGCGCATCAAATATTTAGATTCTATTTTTTGTCATGGCTTACGTGTATTTATTTAATCATAAAAACGTATCCAAAAACTTTTTTTTATTCGAACATGTGTTAAGTCTCGAGATAATTTTTGACTTGTTGTATAGAGAAAAAATGGATGGAAAATTTTTCCGTACTTTTCACTGTACAGTGTAACTAAACTTTGGATGTTGATAACTCAAAAAGGCAAAATAACATAGAACTTTTATCTATCGAAATGACGTATTTCTTTTTTTGTTTTGTTTTGGTTTTTTTTTTTTTGGTTAGTTTTGCTAAAATCAAACATCAAAAGTTTCTGTTTTTCCTCAATGTGCCACCGCACCATTGCACTTTGCCTATCTCTTCGAACTGAAATAAAACATGTTGATGATTTGCAGCGATACGATTTATTAATTATTTATTGTTTACATCCTTCACTGGGTTGCACAGATGTCAATTAAAATCAATTGATGTTTAATTTAAATTGTAAATTAATTCCTTAACAAAATTAATCATATGAATTTATAATTAGAATATAAATATCATTGCACTAAGAATGGCGTTTGTGCAACGCAGTGCAAATATCTATTCTTAATTTGTATCAAGTGTATCAGTATTTAAGATAAAATTTATCGTATGATAGATATATGAAAGTAACGATATAGAGTTTACACATGCCGAAATAACAGAGAACTTCGCCTCTACATATGGCCATTTCGATAGCTTATGTCCCTTCAGTGCAGATCAAATTAACTATCTGAAAAACAATAACCCGAATATGTGTCAAAACTGATAGAGAGCAAATTACCAATACGATCTGACTAGAAAAGCCAAAATCAGCTATAAGGACTGTAAATGTAACAAAGGGGATAACAGAAAAGATCTACAATGGCTGAAAATTACAATCACATGCCACAGTCTGCCAGGGAACTACACAGGAAAAACACAAACAAGACAAAGGACAAACATAAACAACGATAGGAACTCGGGACATCCGGACTTGGTACCGGCACTAGCAAAAGCCAGCGGTAGGGTATAGGTCTCGTTCAATTTTAAAACTTTTGGGTGCATAAATTGCACCCGGATGTTACATTTTTAACAAGCACACATATGATGTTTCAAACAAAAGTTTGAGCGTCATATATTTTAGCGGGAACAGTTTTCGAATTTCAATTTTATTGTGAAATCACAGTGTCAAAAAACGAAACTAATATCCCTATTCAAGGGAAATATTCATATAAGAAACTAAAATATTCGTTCTCCAAAAATAATGCCGGATTGATTTTATGCCTTGGTGTCTGCATCTGTTCTACAAGTAAATAACATTTATAACTGAAATCTGGAACATTTACTCAAATGAATTTTAAAATACCTTAAGATTTTAAAGTTCTTATATAAGATCATTATAAACTTAAAAATATAAGGTCAATTCAGATTAACACAAAGAAAAAAGATGCATTTTGACACCAGCGCCACTCAAATAAAGCATATTTTTCATATACTCGATCAGTGCGTACTATCTATTCAAGAGTATATAATTGTTTTTGGGTCCTGATCACAATGTCATGGCGTAGGAAATAGTTCGGTATTTGGCGACTTTTTATCAGTTTAACTCACCCTAGATCAATTATCTGATTACACATAGTTTAAGAGGTGTATTTTTACTAATGATTTGAAGCGATTTGTTCATGTTTTGATAGTTAATACTACAAATATTCATACACCACCGTTTCCTCAGTATCAGGCAGACATATTATTGATTGTCTATTGATCGTTATGTAGTAGAGTTATCTTTCTTTAAATTCTGTGTTTTTAAAATCGACCAATAATTATCATATTTATGATAACATCATATTTATTTTAATACTTGATCTAATTAAAAAGTATAAAATTTTCATTAAATAAAATAATATATAGATATGATGGTCTTTAAATTCTGAATTTTGTTAATTTAAATTTCTATTATTAGAATTTACATGGAAATATGTATTTTTATTTATATAAAATGTTTTGATTACTTATATTACAATCTACTATCTCACTAATGCTTCGCGCATAGTAATGGTAAACATAATAGTTGAAAAACTAACGTTTGAAATGGTTTAATAAATGTACACCTAGTACTTCACTAATTTATTTAATTGAAGCACGATACACAAAGAAAACTCTAGTTTATCAAGGAAGGGGCTTTTATTCCTGTCTACATCTTGATGTTAGTTAACTTGTACCAATATAGTTTGAGCGGAAATATTTCATTATGGATATACATAGTATATCAATGAATTTTAGAAATAAAAGATATGGCCATGTCTTTTCTTTTAAAATCCTTAATCGTTCCGTATAGTATTAGTTCACTTTGATTTGAATAAAAATGTGTAATGTTTAAAAAGTCATATTATTATTATCTATAATAATAATTAGAACAAACACTGAAATAGAAAAGACCCCTATGCTCGCAAATATCTGTCAAATTAGTGATTGTATTACATGTTGCAGAGACAAAGAGTTTATCCGTTGTAAAAATCGGTAATAACACGCGTGTGCGAGACTTCCCGGGAGGTAAGTCGATTTTCAATTCCCAATACCTGTAATTTTGATTAAAACTGTACAGAAATGTCAACAAAACGTTTTTTTTTTATTGAATATTGAAAAATTGTCATGGGTATTAATTGTAATATCAGGTTAGTACAATGACGATGCATCAGTAAAACAATAACTTTACCATCGGAACATTGTGCCCGTACAGGTAAACTTTGACTAAAATTACGAGGAGTTCCGAACGGTTTCTAGTGTTGCATCATTGGAGCGAGTTTACATGCGATTACGATTTCGAGTAGTTGCTAATATCTGTATGTCTCTAGATATTGATAGGCATTTAATTCAATTAAAATCCTGAGAGCTTACGACAAGAAGAATCCAAAGAAACGAACCCTATAAAAATGAAATAAATAAAATCATAAACATAGACGCATCTTTTTGTTTTGTTTTGTTTTTGTTTGTTTGAAAATGATCCTTTTCAAAATTGTACAGGTATTACAGGTATGTGAACAATCGAGTATCCTTGGATATGGGTTTACCCATATCTTATCTTGTCTATTTTAGACATCTTTATTGAACCGAACAGATGGCAAAATATAAAACCACAAACGATTTTAAAATAGCATACAAGATATTACAAAAGTGAACGAATGGCCTTCCAAATGTTTAGATTTAATCTACACTGTAGAGACATAAGTTGTCGAAATAGCCATACGCAGAAACTAAATTTACAGCAATTTCGATATTTTCTTTTTCATTACCTGTTAAATAAAATATAGATCCCCATCCGTTATCAAATCCATATTCACATAGATATCCTGAAGCTGCAAATGTTAGTATACTGCCACACGTTGGACCTGTATAACATAGAGGTATGCTCCTTAGAGTGGGGAAAGCACTAATATGAAGCTAGTACATGAAGGTATCAGGTGTAAACTTGTAGTATTTTGAACACGTTTCTATTTGAAAGAAGCATCGCGTAAAAATTTCATACTAAGTATATACATTTATTGTTTGCGTGTGCAGCACACCTCTTCATCAAAACTAGGTATTTAATAATTTTCAAAATTATGGTGCGTAAAGTGAAGGCTAAATGCATGAAGATAGGTAGTGTTGGCTACAAAAGATGTTTACCATTTCCTTGATCATCTAGACCTGCATGACGCTGCTACAACCACCTATTGGAGAACAACCAGTGCATGATGATATGTTTCATCTTTTAGATCACTCAAGATATTTGCCTACATGTACATCGACCGTTGCGAGTACGAGCTCCTTGATTGATAACTTTTTAAAGAGATGTAAAAACGTATCGAAGGAAGTATATAAGGTTGTTTATGGCTGCTTGACACTGCAGATAATACATAACAGGAATTGATAGTTTTCATGTAAACATGAACATCTTCTATGATACTCAAATGAACTGTGTGTAGCAATCCCCAATCTACAATTCTTTCCAGTGTTGACCAAAGAATGCAATCATCACAACAGTACAACAGTGTATTAACCTGTTATGATGAATAAGATCAACAACAAACAAACGTACTCACCGATTTAGTCGGCTGTCCGTACGATGTGATTGGTATGCGCACCTCAACCTATGCTTTCATCTTCGCAGAATACAAAATCTACAGCTGACAGACTACAGTGAGTAAGCAAGAATGGTTGTCTGCCCAAAGCAAACATTACAGATAAAAACCAAATTTCTTGCTGTCCGTCAAAATTACACACCTACAGTAGTAATTTTGAGGAAATATACTGGACCCTGACGCAGAATAGTTGAAGAAACATATATGCAAAAATTCGGACCTTCACGAAAAATCTATTTTTGCAAAAAGCTGTATTTCATGCACATTTTGGTCGGTCTGTCATGAGACCCCTTCTTATGCTGGCAAAGACTGTTTTTACTGGTTTTTATATAGCAATGTCTATTCCAAAAGCACTTGATTTGATGTTGCACATAAAACGTGATGGATTGTTTGACACATAATTACCCTGTGAAAATCTCCAACCTCCTTCAATTATCAAAACAGAGTGATATGCTTTATAAAAGCATCAATTTAAAATGTAACTGCAATGATTGTTGAATCCAATAGCCCAAAATCCCTCCAGATTGAAAAAAAAACATTGTTGCAACCAAAATGAAACAGAAAAGAGATTGAAGAAGAATCGAGAGATACATTAAAATGTTTTGATAGTCTGCAAATGGTTCAATAAGTAATGCCATAGTTTTGTGATACCTTTGCAGCCCTTAACTCTTACATAGGACCTGCCTGTATACACACCGTTTGTCAGTTCTTCTATTTATTGATTGCTTTAGGTCTCAAATACCTTGGTTCTGTATTTGAGAACCCCAATACACTGTTGGATTTGCTAATGTCTACAATTTCATAGTATCTACAATTTCCATACTGTCTACAATTCCATATTTCTTCAAAAACTATAACTATGAGAAGGGTCTGTAGTGTCATTTTTCAAACACTTTTGGTTGGACAGGTCGTAATTTGGTTTCTACTTCTTAAACCTAATTCCATTTTGCTTCGCCGTGTACTCATTTTTACAATCCTCTCAATTTTTGGAGGCGATCCGTTCAAAGCGCCACTTTTTTTGAGTTCTTTCGGACGGCAAAGTTTGAAACCCATCTCTTATATATGCATTCACTCCTACAGGGATTACTATGATCAGACTACTTCGTTCTCATCCTTAGCTCTGTAAACCTTCAGCGTAGAACCAGCTCACACTTTTGTGATCCTTTTTGCTTTTGTCTATTTAGATTGAAGATTTCTCTTTTCTAGTCTCCATCGCCAACTCCAAAATCTGGTAGATCACACTGTCAGGTTTGTCCTTTTATCTGATTTCTTCCTACTTTTGCTCCTGTACATCTTTATGGAAGATATTTTGACGAGTTCATCTCTAAATTTGGAGATGTTAACATCACACGTTATTATAAACTTTAGGATTCATTACAGCCTAAGTAACTAAATACCGAAGTTACTGATATTTTACGATTAATGTTTACAAAATCAATTTTAATCGAACTTTTTTGTTACACTGATATTGTATTTGACATTATTTGAAATCTACAAAGTGATAGCAACATAATCCAACCATGTGTTTTATTGCAAATTTCTGTTCTAGCAAATTGATCTTACCTAAAGCATACAATGCTATAAGTTTGCTTCGCTCCAAAGTCGGTGCCCATCTTCCCCACATTGAATGTATAGCCGGAAATGCCACACCCTAATAAAAGTGATTAAAAAATTATTTAATGTTTAATTTATCACATTATTTTTAATTTTGAGGCTTATGGTCTTGCATGGTCTTAAATTGTGTGACATTGGGCGTAACAAGATATGGAAGTGCAGAAGCTGTACATGAGAATTAATTCCAATTACTACAGGAAAAAACTGCATTGAAACAACAATTTATTATTCGTCGTTCCTTTGATGTCTAAAACAACTGCAGTACACACCCGAAGGAACCAAGGAATTATTATTTCAAAAATCAAAGTCCAGACACACAGCTAAAACAAGGACACAGAAAAAATTACATTGGATTGATTGGATTGGCAACGGTTTAAAATGACATGTTAAATAAGATAAAATTAAATCCTAAAATTGGAGAAGAACCACTAAAAGCAAAAAATAAGTGGGATTTAGAAGTAGATCTTTCTGTTGATAATGGGAGCTATATTTTTAGTCTTCCTTTTAAGGTTTCTAAAAATAACAGATTGAGTATGTTGCAGTTCAAATAACCAAATACCGAAGTTATCAAAATTATACACAGAATTATTGTAACATTTTGTTTATTTAGATGCAAGTTAAAGGAAACTGAACGCTGTAGGGAATTTAAAGAAAGTATTTTACATATTTTTGGACATGCAACACAGTTACAAATATTTGGCTATCTTTCCATAACTGGTTCTCTGAAAAAAGTATTCGATTTCCATTTAATCCTGTAGAAATTATATTTGGTTGCACTTCTGAAGATTCAAACATGGCAATTGACAATATTCTTTTGATTGTCAAATACTACATTTATACATTTACTTTCTGGCATGTGGCTATGTTTTTCGGCCATTGTAGGTGTTTCCTGTTATCTTTTTTATTCCATATAAGTTGAAATGCATAAAACCGAATTTACTATGTATCAAAGAACAAATAACAAAATACCGAGGTTACTGTAAATTCAGGTTCTGCATATGCGCATTTTGACAACTTACCTCGCATCATGAAAAAGGAAATATAAGTTGAAAAGATGGCCAGTTCCCTTTTTCGGTTGCAAGAAGAGAGATCGTACAAAATAGTGAAGAACTATATCTGCTGCACTTGCGGATTGAGCACACAATTGTATCATATATATATGATTTTCAACAATTATTGAAATAAGTAAATTATATTACTATTCATAATCACGATTATATGTGTATTTTTCTCCAATATATACTTATTTTGTAATTATAACACTAATTATGTTTTTTTTTCTGAAAATAAAGAATAACAAAAAAATACATTGGATAGCTGCAAAACGCAGAAATAAAAACAAGGCACTCCATAAAATCGAGAGTGACTTTAGGTGCTGCGGATTAGTAAACATGTCCTGCTCTGTTAATAACACCCCTCATACTGTCTGTGTTTCAATCTTATATAAAGTTTTCCTGCTCTGTTAATAACCCCCCTCATACTGTCAGTGATTCAATCTTAGATAAAGTTAAAATCGATAAAGTCAAATTCAGGAAGACGTGAATATAGCTAAAATGTATTTTTTTAAATCATACTTGAATACCGTTAAGACGGGCCATTAACAAGGATCCGTTTTCGTTTGGGACACACTGACGCGTCGCATCTTTCAATGATCAGGCGAATCACACTTTCAAATATGAATTATCACATACAACTCTTAGTATAGTTTTGAAACAAAGCTTTTGCTAGCGGTCAGAAATAACACAATACCGAAGTTACTGAAAATTTACTTTCTGCAAATGGCCATTTTGACAACTTATGTTTCATCAGCGCAGACAAAATAAAAACATTGGAAATCCAGAAATCAAAAAGGTGTACAAAGGCTAATTGAGAACAAATAATCAAAGGGATATAAATTGTAAGCCAAACTCAGCTAAAGACAGATCTGTGCATGAGGGAGATACTCAGAAAACATGTCAAATACAACTTTTTTTTTTTTACGTCTGTACTGACCATCACGTAGAAGAAATAACCGTAAGTTATAACTTCTGGTAGAGTATTATTGCAAGTAACATCCATGTTATATTGGTACTTGCATTCAGTGTTTCTACTACTGGCATTTAATTTATGCGTTATTCGTTTAGACCAAAGATCGTAACAAATTTAAAATTAGTATTTTGTATCATATGGTTGACTTTTTCGTTGTTATTAAATGGCCCGTCATCACAGTTTTTAATTGTGGTTATCAAGTATGATACGGTTTCAGTAAATGCTTGAAAAAATTGAAAGTTAAGTTATATAAATCCTATTAACATCAAAACTATCACAATTAAAGTTCAGCAGTGAGTTAACTTCAAAAAGAGATACTCACTGACGCTAACCCAAGTATTGTTCTCACTATGTATACAAGTATCACTGACGTTCGGGCACAAATCGGTGTTAACACTGTACATATACCACATATTAATAACGCGAATCCAAGAACACGTCTTCCACCATATTTGTCCGCCAGCCATCCACCAGGAATCTGTGTGACGATGTATGCATAAAAGAATGATGACAAAATATATGATCTTGTTTCTTTATCCCACTCAAATTCTGCATGCTGTATAAAAATAGAATTTTTACACTTGTTAAGTTCATCCATATTTTTGTTGAAGCTATAATTGTAAAAGTAAATATATATGTAGTATTAGAATAGCATGGCTATCTGTAATCTCGTCTGGAGACAACTACTTTCAAAAAGATCTTTCCAACCCATATTCTAGTTGCTGCATCACAGGTGTCATGCGTTGAGATCATGTTTACACCCCTGGAGTACCTGATGATAACTTCATTTTTTCTAGTGGTTCACACTGTTAGTGCTTAATTTAGGGGCGTTCTTCTTCATTTTTTTTTCATTTTTCATTCTTCCCTCATTTGACATTACTGGTTTTGACTTTACCCTGGATTGACCATTGACATTGTGACGGGTGCTGTGCACAGAGCAGGACATGCTTACCCTTCCGGGGCACCTGATGTCACTCTTGTTTATTGAGAGTTCACACTGTTAGTGCTTTAGTTTTTTGTGTTGTATATGTAATGTTCGTGTCTTTTGTGGGCATGTGGTGTCTTTGATCTTCCGTTTTTTGGTGTTCTTGCTTTTGCCTTGTCTCTGGACTTTGATTTGTGTAATTTTGTGCTTTGTTCCTTTTGCTTTCTTTGCCGTGTTGTTTCAGTTTGTGTTATATCTGAAACGCTGTGATTTATATATTTTTGATTTAAGAATTCCCCCCTTTTTTTCCGTTTTGCTTCGGCATTTTTTTTTTCCTGTGTTATTATGAATATTTGACCATAAATACATGTAGACGAAATGTCTGAATTATTAAAAGTAGATTATTTGCAATTGGATTGTATTGCGTCCAAAATGGAAACAGACATTTTCAGCTGGAATAACGTCTCACGTGTCATTGCCTTTCTTTGAAAGTCGTAGACAGTTGAAAGATACGATCATCTAAGTACTAAGTGAAAAAAATATCTTGAATTAGAGTTCGGACCGAAACTTCAAATTTTTCCACAAGGGACTGATATCTTTTAAAGCGTATGAGACGGAATTTTTTGAAGCCTTAATTATAAGGCGGTCACGGAGATAACTATGTCTAATGCGAAAGTCTACATAATTTGTGATAGCTCTTACGTAACGAATCAAGTATGAAACATACACTCCGTAAGCAAAGGAAGCTGGAATATTACTTTACATGTTAGGGAAATTTATAATTTTGAAATTAAAATCGTCCCTTTTAGTACTGAGGAGACCATTTTCGTCAAATCGAGATGTAAGTCCAAAAAGGATGCAGATCTATGGTTTCTGTCGTTTCCCTTATTTCAGTTCTGGTGGATATATTACTGGTATTCATCTAGCAAAAGATACGTGATTGATGGAAATATTATCATTAATTTAAATCGACTTATTTCAACAAACCTAACAATTAACAAAAATTCGCAAAAATATTATGTGTCACCATACTCTTTTTTCAGATTTCAGGCCAAGATGTTCCTGTCACGCCATTTTTTCTCTAAAAGTATTTAGAAAACACATACAAAATATGAAAAGCAAACTTTATTCTTAAAAAACAGAACTTTTATCCATCCATTTTTCAAATACTTTCTTAAATAGATTGTTAATTATCTAAGCTATGGGGTACAAATGTATATGTTACCATGGTAATAATGGAGAATTTTTTTCAAATTTCCTTCTCATCTAAATATTAGTGAAATGTTATGCTTTACATGAAGTCATAAAGAAAAGGCTGTCAGATGAGTTACCGTTCCTCCCTGAAAAGAAGAACTCATTACGGCTTATTTTAAGCTCACCTGACCCAAAGGGTCAGTGTGAGGTATTGCCATCACTTGGCGTCCGTCGTCCGTCCGTTAACTTTTCACAATTTCATCTTCTCTCCTGAAACCACATAAGCAAATTCAACCAAACTTTACAGGAATGGTGTATGGAAGGTCTTTTAAAAAGATTGCTCATTTCGTTCCAATCCGATAAAAACATGACCGCCAGCGCTGAACTTAGGTTTAACATTGGACCCTATGGGGAAAAAACCATTTTCATCTTCTCCTCTGAAACTACTGAAGCAAATTCAACCAAACTTTACAGGAATGATGTACCTTCTTGATCTCGCTTGAGAGACCCTCAGGCGACATCAAGATTTAGACAGGAATAAAAGCCCTGTCCTTGATAAACTGGAGTTTTCTATGTATCGCATGCGTTTGTGTCACATGTACATTCACTCCATATCCTTTCATTTTTCCTAAAGGTTCTCAACAAAGATTGCTCATTTCGTTTGGATCCAATAAAAACATTGCCGCCAGCACGGAACATAGTTTAACATTGGACTCTATGGGAAAAATCATATTTTCATCTTCCCCTCTGAAACCGCTGAAGCAAATTCAACAAAACTTTACAGGAATAATGTACTAATGGTTCTCAACAAAGATTGCTAATTTCGTTTGGATCCAATTAAAACGTGGCCGCCAGCACGGATCATAGTTTAACATTGAACCCTATGGGAAAATCACATTTTCATCTTCTCCTCTGAATCCAATGAAGCAAATTCAACCAAACTTTACAGGAATGATGTATGGAAGATCCATAACTAAGATTGTTCATTTTGTTTTGATCTGATAAAAACATGTTTGCCAGCGAGGAACATAGTTAAACATAGGATCCTATGGGAAAATTTTCATTTTCACCATCTACTCTGAAACCATTAATGCAAATTTAACTGTATTGGAGTCATGTATGGAAAGATATTAACAAAGAATACTTATTTCAATTGTATCTGACAAAACATGGATGTCAGTAGAAAACATAGCTTAACATTAGACCCTACAGGAAAAACATCAGCATAGGCATGGCTTAAAAGCATCTTTGTCAGGTGAGCGATACAGCCTCAGTATCTGAGCCTCTAGTTTAATGCGCAGTTGAATTGCACAGAACAACAAATTCTTCGTAACTAAAGGTTTAAGTTTATTAATAGTATGTATTGCTACAGCTTCAACATTGAATCAAAATAGGATAGGACTTTTCTTTGTAAATAGTATAAATGAATAAATATAGTATATCCTTCCGGATCAAGTGGATTACGATATTTCTCCAGTTCGAGATAGTTAAATTTGTGATTTTCAACATGAGAGCTTTAGCGAGAAGGTTAAAATCAAAAATTTAACTATCGAGAATGGAGAAATATCGTAATCCACGAGCAAACGGAAGGATATATTGTTTCTCCAATGAATTTTACCGTATTTGAGGTGCATATTCAATTGTTCAGTACGCGGTATCTGAAAGCGTAGTAACGATGACGTCACAATAGACTTTATGAATG